>CAJDSM010064772.1:0-10970 GCA_903981925.1 Ostrea lurida | reverse complement strand
GTTCACCTGATCTGGACAATGGACTCACGTCGGGTGGGACTGGTTGACAGAGGATGCTTATNTGGGGGTATGATGAGGCCCCAATAGGGTATCTAAGTTTTACATGCAGATATATAGAAATATTTTTCATTGAACCAGAAGAGTGGATGTTTACCTGAAAGCTTCCTGAAATGGAGTAGATTTAAGCTGGTTCAGATAATGCCTCCACCCGACATAGGTTAGATTTAGTCCACAGTGGTACATTCTAAATCTCAAACTACTGCTCTTCTTAGTGAAGCAGCTGTGCTCAGGTGAGCGATGTGGCCCTTGGACCTCTTGTTGGTTGTTATAACTATCTAGTTTGTCATTACAACTGCCATTTTGACTTGTTTCATGGCAAATGTTAAGCCGTTCTTTATACCCTTATTTTAACTACAGATTACTCTGACAATGGACCTGCACGTCGGGTGGACTGGGGGCCTTGACATCGAGGATGCTTATTCCTCCTGAGTTACCTGATGGTGTAGTCCAGCGGTCCATGTTTGCCTCACTCTGTTTTTGTATTCTGTTTGGCGACAGTATGATTCCAAATTGTTAAATCTTTATCTTAACTTTTTCGAAATCCAATTATCCAGAGTGTCATTGTTAAGCCATGCTCATGTACTATGCTACTGTGATGTCATAATGCTTTGGAAACATTTACGTTAGTACTAGTAGATTATGAGCAATTCAAATAAACCACTATAACAATCAAGACATGTTTTCCTTCATTGCTATCTATAATTTACTTTGATAAAAAATCTTAATTGTTGAATATATCCTGAACTAAAGGTAGATCTTTCATATTTTGTATAAATACGACAAGACCTTTCTTTCATATTTTGACCTTGGCCTCATTGAAAGCTTCCTGACTATTGCAAATTCAAGTCTGTTCAAATCATGGCCCCTGGGGGTAGTGTGGGACCACGTTTTGTGTATAGATATGTTGGGGCTATAAAATATATTGGTTAAAAAAATTTCACAGGAATAAAGATCTATCAGAATTCTGTTAAAATTAGAACTGCTGAATGATGGCAGGGCCAGGCTCACTTAGGTGAGCAATGTGGCCCATGGGCCTCTTGTCTGATAAACAATTATAAAGAAAATATGAATTGATTACACATTAATAGTGTCATAGCAAGAGAGCAAAATGTGTTTGTGACATTATGTTGTGTGACTTAATGGCAACTTTGTATGTAATACAAAGAATGTAGATTGAGTCTAATGAACCAATCAAATTGTGTTTTAGAAATGAAATAAGATTATAATGCTGAAGTTGTCTGTGATAGGTGCAGTCTCCTCCGGATGACAGTGTCAGTGTGGTGAAGTTTAGTCCAGGGACAAACATGCAGTCCACCTACCTTATAGCGGGAAGCTGGGATAACAATGCAAGTTCAAAATGTTTGCTGACATAAGTATCATTTCTATATTAAGGTCACCTGAGACAATCAGGTGACCAGTTGCTATTGGTCTGCATCCATTGTTGTGTTACATCCACCATGAGTTAACAATTTAACATGATTAACTTCTTCTTGATAACTACCGTTCCAGTTCTCCAGTTCTTCCCAAAGTTTGGTAGCAAGTAATTTTGAATGCAAAGCATCAAATCGCCGCTAAAATTAAAAATTTTAAAATAGATTTTATTTGCAAAGAAACATTACAGAAATGACCAACGATTATATATAATCTTGTCCCTTATATTTTGTCCATGCCCTTCAACTCCGGTCATTTTTAATTAGGCAGCTACATTGCAGTTGAGAATTGATTTCTAAAATGTAATGCATCTGCATGAAGATAGACAAATGGAGAAAATATAAAATAATTTGATTTTTAATGCAAACATTGGTTTTCTAGTTGAAAGGCATACCCCGGATCTGTGTCACATGATGATGGCAATGTCATTTGTTGGACTGGATGTACTGACTGTAAATTTGGCTTGCAGATTGAGATTTAATGCAAAGCAGCAATCAAAATATACAAAATTTAAAATATTTGAAGTTGCTGCATGTTCAAACCAAAATAACTTGTTAATATTTATCCATTAATAGAATTAATATCTAGAAGCCCCATAATGAATTGCTTCTACATTTTACACACTGCTACTTTAATAGGGGAGTACTTGTTGTAAAAACTTCGTTTAAAGTTTTGAATTCATAATGAAACGCTTTGATAACAGTTATTCATCATTTTAATTTTTACATATTTCTGAAAACTCTTATTAGAACTTTTACTAATATTATTCATAAATTCAATTTCTGAAACACTAGAACACTAGATGGGCAATCGAATACAGAATTGCAATCGTTAACCGCAAGACGTTTTCCCCCCCGAACCGATTCACCCGTTAATCGTATAAAACTAAATATACATTTTGAGACATGCGTTGAGGGCTTTCAATTTCTCAGTTTTTCTCTGTAAATACAATGCAACACTGCCAGTAATAATTCTTATGTTTGATTAAACAATATAAATTGTAATAAGTGGAAGAAACGAAGAATAGGATTTAAAAATGTAAATCCCAAACCGTCCAGATTTCACCAAGTTCATTCTTTACTTTCAACCATTTTCAGCACTGATATATTGTAAATTCACCATTTTATTTCTCCCCCCCCCCCCCCCTCCCCCCAATGCTCAATCGTTAGCAGAGAAATATGTAAGAGCGGATGTTCAATGATTAATCGGCGTGAAACAGCTACATGTACATTTCAACACTACTCACGTATAATCTCATTGCTTAATGTCCGATCTAAAGAAAACAACCGAGCGGGGACTTGGCACCGTTCAAGACATAATTAGCACCTTTCTTCACGCTCCGTATACAGGGAAAATCGTCTCCAAATTAAACTAATTGATACTTGAAAACTCAAAACATATGTCACTAATTCAGAGCTTTGGAAAATAGGATTGGAAATCATGGTAAGTATCTATATATATACTTATCACATTTTTTAGGTTTTTTGTTCACTAGCCGATTAACGAATTGCCAAACCGATTACCACATGTTCTGACTCGATGTAGAGTCGGTTAACCGATTAAGAATTGCCATCTTGTCCCTACTAACACTTCCCACTTTAATTCCCCATGCCGCACTTTGGAACACAATCACAAATAGAATGGCCGCTCCCTGCGGCCGATAAATGAGGCATTGATTTAGGACAAGGGGGACATAATAGCTTTTGAGACCATTTTAAATGTAAGTGCACAAGCAACATCACAATGATTTTAAGGGTCACCTTAGTCGTTGAGGTAAATCTATCGCCATCGGTCTTGTCCAGTAAGCAATTTTACATTTTAGCTTCTTGAATTACAGGGTCGTTATTTCCATATTTTTGTTTGGAAGCTATTTACTGTTTTCGTCCATCTCGAGAATAATTTTCACTTCATTATGGAGACGTCACCAATTGCCGGTGAAAGGGTCTGCAAAATTAGGCCTATGCTGCGGCACTCAGGCCTTGAGGCAAGGGAGGAGATCTTTTTCCGTGCCACATAACTGAAAAATAGAGGAATGTAAATGTGCCTTAACCACCCCTGGGGCCTATGGGTGTCGGCCAAATATGCAAAAAAGAAAGAAAAAAAAGAAACCGCACCAAAAATTTTCAAGTTTAGAGCTATGACGTCCAAACCAGCTCTCACCAAATTTGTGAATTCATGGCGCCCTGAGAGTTCCAGGGGCCGCGCTCTGTGGTCCAATTATTGACCATCATAGATGAATCTAGTGTGTTAGCGTACTGTTATATCAATGAATCTCTGATAACAAGAGGTAACTCTCCCACTAGTGATGAGGAAAAACTGCAATGCCTGGTATACTGTTCATACATGCCGCTGACCTGAAATTCGCTAGCAGCTGATTTTATTATTTTTTTTCAATGCAATTAGGTCCGATCGGAAAGCGAGACTCATCTTCCTCCCGTTATTTCTTGCGTCGGACATACTGCCATTTTTATGCCCCGTTTGATCGGGGTCATATTGTTTTTTTGTCCTGGCTGTCATTCTGTCTGAAACTTTAACTCGGCTATAACTTTTTGAATGGTAAGTACTAGGGCTTTGATATTTCATATGTATGTTCTTATAACCACAGACGCAAAATTTTGACCTCGCTGACTTTGACTCTTTGAGTTGAACTTACTTTTCTAAAAACTTTAACCTTGTATGTTTCTTTGACAAGACCTTCCGTGGGTATCAAATTTTTGTGACCTCCTGGACTTTGAAGTTTGACCTACCTTTCAAAAACTTTAACCGTTAGCTATAACTTTTGAATGGTAAGGTACTAGGGGTTTTGATATGTTCACATGTAATGGTTTTCTTTTATGAACAAGAACTTTCCAATGGTATCAGTATATTTTGTACGCCCTGACTTGAAGGTTTGAACCATACTTTTCGAAAACAATTGAACTTTAAGGCAAATAGTTTTGAAAGGTAAGTACTATAGGGCTGTGATATTCACATGTATTTTCTTATGACAAGACATTTCTGTGGGTACCAAGAATTTGTGACCCCTGACCTTCGACCTTGAAGTGTGACCTACTTTCCATAAACTTTAACACTTAGCTATAAATTGATGGTATAGTACTAAAGATTTGATATTTCCATTATGTTTCCTTATGACAAGCCGGTACCGAAAATGTTTGACCTTGAAACTTGAATTTTGAGCCTACATATAAAAACTTAACATTGGCCATAAGTTGGAATGGTAAGGGATAGTACCTTTCATATTTCAAACAATGCATAATCCTTAGACAAGCCCATTCCACTGCGCATTGGAAAAGCCGGGGGCATTACGTCTATCCCAAAACACTTGAAGTTGACAGTCTCTCCCCCCCCCCCCCCCCGCCCCCCATATTGTATTGAGTAAACTCCGTGACTATTGCAATTGGTCTTTCGTTGCCGTGAGGAGCTGCGAGAGCGGCGCTTAACAATGAAGCAGTTTATTTTAACCGTTTGCTTCTGTGATCACACACACCGACCAATCTCTTTTAATTTGGTATGAAGCATCTTTTAGGGCAGGGGGCACATAAATCGTAAATTTTCAAGGTCTCTTGCACCCCTTGGGGGCAGTGCAAAACTTCAAAATGTGACCATTTCAAAAAAGCTTCTTAACCAACCGCACATGTCCTGAGAGAAACTAAATGTATGTGATGTAAGCCAGGAAGGCCTCTATACCATTCTTAATTTGGTGATCCCTGGGTAGGGGTTCTGATCCAAGGGTGGGCCAAACATTGGTACCATAAGGTTTAATATTTAAAACATTGAAAAGCATTTATCTGAATGCTATTGAGAGTTAATTTAAACATGAGGAATGAATATTTTGGAAATGGAGCAGGAGCCTTTTATTATAATTATCCAGCCCCCCCCCCCCCCCCCACACAGTGGGAGGGGGTTAACTGGCATCGGGTTGTCCGTCATCTGTCTGTAGACAGAATGTTCCCAGGCTTTAAAGTGTTAGCCTTTCCTACCTAGAGTCAACATATCATGCAAATGGTCTACCCATGTGCCAAAGGATATTACCTTTAGAATTGGGTACATAGGTCAGAAAGGTCAACACAAATTGGGACATCGAAGTAGTGTTTTGTTTCTGGGGCTCAGAGCATTATCCATTCTACTAGAGTCACCATATCATAATATGGACTACTCATGGGATCACTATATGTTACCTTAGAATTTGGGGTCAAAAGGTCAAGTGCAAACTTGACCATGGTTTCTGAGTTTCTAGACATTATCCTTTCCTCACCTAGCATTACTATATTCATATATACAGACTACTCATGAGCCGAAGATGTTTTTTATGAATTTGGGTCCATAAGGTCAATGTGCACTGGACAATCAAAGTAGCAATATGGTTTCCGGACTCTTCACGCATTATGAGCTCACCTGACTGAATGTACAGTATGTGTATTGAGATAATTTTGTGTTGTTTATTAATTTTAAAAAGTTGATCTTTTTACAAATGCATAAACAATTCACTGCGCTTGAGTAAAAGCCTTAAGAATTTGATTGAAATGATTGACATATCAACCGCTCATTGCACTGGTGATCATTCAGCTAGATGGATCACAGGTACTTGCAGTAATGGATATTAATACCCCCCCCCCCTCATCCTTCATTTATAATTTTCCTTTTCATGTGGCGATTTCTTCAAAATGTGTGGATTCCCCCAGTCTATTTGCTAATTCTCCTATTTCGATTTTATGTGAGCGTGTTTCACGCTTTTTATAAGCTTTAAAGATTGGTCCGTATAGGTGAGGTGTAACAGATGAAGCTATTTATTGTATAGGTGAGGTGCTGGGAGGTGCAACAGAGTGGACAGACTGTTCCTAAAGCTCAGCAGACTCACACTGGCCCAATCCTGGATGTGGATTGGAGTGAAGTAAGAACAAGTCATTTTGATTGTCCTTTACACACATAAATATATCTATATATATCATATATGGAGAGAGAGAGAGAGAGAGAGAGAGAGAGAGAGAGAGAGAGAGAGAGAGAGAGAGAGAGAGAGAGAAACTTCTCTAAACTGACCAGCTGACAGGCTGAATGAAACGGGGTGGCCTGTTTGCTGACAATCAAGCATTTAATAATTTAATAATCCACTTTTAAAGACAACTCGTTCCTAGAAACATTTGTGAATTTATCTAATTTTTTCACTTAAACAAGAAATAATTTTGCATGTGATAAAAACCTAGATACACACACACTTTATATTTTCTAGCCCAATTGTTGAGGAATTTTGATAAGTATTTACATTAACTAGTCCTAAGGGCACATGCTATTGACAAAGCCCAGATCTATAATTTACTGGCCATCGACCATATTTCTAGCCATGCTAGCATTCGCTTTATAACCAGGAGGTCGTGCGTTCAAGTCCTGATCATGCCATGGGCATGTCAAATTTTGTAAGGCGTAAACATAAGTAGTGATTGCTCCTTCTCCAAACACTCATCATTTAGATGTAAGAATCTGGGGTCATTTGGATATGACCTTAACAACCAAAGTACAGCTTTGTGCTATTCGCCATGAATATCTAAGAAGTACTGGAGTTACTAAATGTTGTAATTACTAAGCTCTAGCTGCCACTGGGAGTGGGAGCCACCATTTTGCTAATTGATAAGCTAACCTGGATTGGAATTAAAAATATTTTTGATTTTGAAATATTTTAATATTTGAAATTTGGTTACAAAAAATTTAGGTTGGCAGCTTTGAGTCCTTGTAAGTCAGGTAACCTAGGAAACAAACATTTTTTTAGCCTTTTTGAAATGAAGCTTCTGTTTGACATTGTATAACTGATTCCATTTAATACCACATCTTTCCACTTTTCATTGTAAAAGGATGGAACAAAAGTGTTCACTGCCTCGTGTGACAAAACAGCCAAAATGTGGGACCTCCAGAGTAATCAAGCCATTCAGATTGCCCAGGTTTGTAAGTCTTAGGGAATAGAGAGACAGTCAAAGTTAAATTCATTTTTACATAAATTGTACACATTAAAATAAATATGGTTTCCTTTTTATAGCCATGTTAGTGTTTTACATCATATGCTTAGTTGTTGGATTTGTTTCCTGAAAGACTGTAGAAAATGTAAAGCTTTTTTCATTTTCACATCTTAAGGTCATACGCAATGTTTGTTATCTGTATATATTATAGAACTATTCTTAAAATAAATTCATAGTACCCTAAGATATTCTTTGAGAAAAATCAGACCATATTTCCTGTGTGTTTTGGAAAAGATAACAGTTGATGAAGAATGTAATTTGCACAATTGTTCATACTTGAATTCTGAGTTACCTCTCTTTGGAGAAAGCAAATGCAATGCCCTGTAGGTATACATACTACAAAAAACTGCCAGTTGTTGTATAAATTATATTTTCATCATCATCAAATAATTCTGAAGGGATTGAATGATGTTTGCGTTGTCTATAACTCTTATTATTATCATTGGAAGTCTTCAATTTTGGGAGATAGAAAAAAATCTTGTGAAATGGTAATTTAAAAATGTATGCCCTTAATGTGTTTGTTTTGAAAATTTTAAAGTGTTTTATGATATGCTTCATTTATTATATACACATAGCATGATGCACCTGTAAAAACGATTCACTGGATCAAAGCACCCAATTACTCATGTGTCATGACAGGGAGCTGGGACAAAACATTAAAGGTAAGGTGGATTAGAACAGCTTTTTGCAAGATAGAGAAAGAGATGCTCGTCATGGGCATCCAATGGCATCTAGAAATTAAAGAAATGATGTTTCCATATTCAGTGTCATCACAGATTAAACTGATGCTTGTCAACCATAATGCCAACTCAGCTGGTTTTGTCGGCTTTTTCACCCCATAACCCAATTATTTCTTACCAAGTTAGATTTCCTGATTTTTTATGCCCCCAGGATCGAAGATCAGGGGGCATATTGTTTTTGTCCTGTCTGTCATTCTGTCTGAAACTTTAACCTTTGCTATAACTTTTGAATGGTAAGCACTAGGGCTTTGATATTTCACATGTATGTTTCTTATGACAAGACCTTTCCGTGGGTACCAGAATTTGAGACCTCTTGACCTTGAATCAGGGGTGTGGAATTAGTATGCCCAACTCGTAACATTTGGTTTAAACGGAACTAAGTAATTTTTTTTTAGCGTTAGTTGTCCGTTGACAAGTGAAAAAAAAAATACCAATCCGGCATCCTTTGGAGTGCGAAAAATCCAAGAGACAATAAACTGTTTCTTTTAAAAAATCAAAATCCAAAAAAAAACGTGCCTCTCGCTTCATATACGACAGCTAACTTTGATGACACAGTGTGCGCCCGAGGTGTGACTGAATCTCTGGTGTACTTTTTTATTACCCCCCGCAAACAAGTTTGGGGGGGGGGGGGGGGGGGGGGGGGTCAATATCTAGGAATACTCGCCCTGTCCGTCTGTCTGTGCAGATTCGTGTCCAGGCCATAAACTTCTTTTATTCTTTTAGTAGCATACCAAATACTTGGCACATGGGTGTATTACTATGAGACCGATATGTTCCGGGTATATTGATGACCTCTGTAGACCTTCACCTTTGAACCTCAAGGTTCAAAATTTCAGTTTTTTAATATAATTTTGTGTCCTAACTTTTTTGTTCCTTTTGAGGTAGGCATATACCATACTGGCACATGAGGTAAATTCACTATGAGATGATGGTGTCGGTATGATTGATGACCTCTGTAAATGACATTGACCTTTGGACCTCAATATCTAAAATTATTAGTTTTTAACATGAATTAGGTCCGGGGCCACATAACTTCTTTGTTCTTTGCCATATGCATCCTATATTTGGCACATGGATGCATCACCATGAGACCGATGTGCCATGTACTCCTGTTTGTCTGTCCCATCTGCGTGTGTTGATTCGTGTCTAGGCCAAGCAACCTTCCTTTGTTCCATTGAACAATATGCATACATATCTAGCAATATGGATGTATAATATGAGAGGATGTATTTGCATACATTCAATGACCTATATATGACCTTTGACCATATGACCTTGACTTTTGACCTCAAGGTCAAAGGTATATAGGTCTCTAACATGGATTATATTTGGCATGTGAGTGTATCACCATGAATAAGATGTGTCACTATAGCATTCATGATCCCTCTGTATAAAACCTTGAATCTCAAGTCAAACTTGTAGGTTTTTTAAAACATGCATTTGTGTCCGGGTCCATATCTTCTTTGGTTCAACGCTTCAGTGACTCAAGTGAGCGTAAAGATAATGTTGGGTGGCGGGGGGTCATCCTTTGTGAGTTTTACTCACGTATTTCTAGTTTTAAGCTTGCTTGACATGTTAGTCCGTGCACTAAAAAACTGTATTTGGGGTGTTTTATGTGAATTTAATTAGCGGAATAACTACTCTCATTTGTGATTTGCGACCTGTTAATGCTGCATTTAACGGTTGCCAAAGCTGAGTTTTACCGGCGACCGCGTAAGCGGAGCCGGTAAAACGGATGTTTGCAACCGTTAAATCAGCCATTAAAACGGTCGCAAATCACAAATGAGAAAGGTAGTTTATTCCCATTAAAATGCAATTTTGCTTATGTTTACATTTGTTTTTGCTATTTTTGTTATGAAATGTCTATGTTATATTTTTGGCGTCACGGCATTAATGACGTACAATCGATAAGCTTCCCATCTGCGTTTTAAACGCCCCTTCATTTAACCATCTCTCAAATCTCAGTGCATTATCCAATCAAAATAACGTGTTACAAAACAATTGCATTAAAGAAAAATTGGTGTATCATACCCGACAATAACGTACGGCTTAATTAGAACAAAATTTAAATACTACTGGCGATATTTTTGCAACTGCTAATCTTGGTTTTAGATTTGGGGCTCGGATTTATTATTTACCAGGAAGTTAAAAATAGCACATCTGGACAAGTAATTTTTTTTTTTCGGACAAAGTGAAATTATCATTATACTTGCCCGAGACAAGTGCTCTCACTAGATATTTCCACAACCCCCTGTGGCCCTGGCCATGTGACCTGAAAATCAATAGGATCATCTATCTCTCTAAGCAACCCCTTTGAGGTCCCAAAGGTCAATGGTCATACAGAGGTCATCAATATACCCACACCATCCATCCCTTTCAAATAAGTGGGAAAATACACCTCCAAAAAATGTGCCAAGTATGGTATGCCTACCTCAAGAACAAAAAAAGTTAGAACACAAATTCATGATTAAAAAACTGATAATTTTGACCTTTGAGGTCAAAAGTGAAGGTCCCATCACAGAGGTCATCAATAATACCTAACATCGTCTCATAGGATACAACCCATGTGCCAAGTATGGTTATGCTACCTTAAAAGAATAAAGAAGTTATGGCCCAGATCACGAAATCTGGCACAGACAGACGGACAGACAGAGTGATTCCTATATACCCCCCCCCCCCCCCAAACTTTGTTTGCGGGGGGTTTATAAAAAAGTTACACGAAAAAAACCAGAGA
>CAJDSM010064763.1:0-21200 GCA_903981925.1 Ostrea lurida | reverse complement strand
ACGCTCTGATACATGGCTCTCAAAGCATTACGTCCGTACGGAGTATCGAAGTTAAACTCTGTCAGATCGGCCCCTGAGGCTGCTCGTCTGTCTCCTTTTGTAAGGGCACCTGTCAACAAATAAAGACAACCCTGTATTTCCTCAACAACATAAATCTTCAAGCTGTGCTGAAGGTGTAAATGCTACAACAAATGTTTATCTAAGAGGAAAAATAAGAAAAGAATTCAAAAGACTCTGACCCTGAAAATTAATTTTTAGTGTCGCATTTCACACTTACCCAGCGATTGCAACCTGCGTGCTACAGCCGCAGCGAATCTTCTCTCCCCACCAAGATTTGTTGTCAGAAGTTTATACAAAGGACCACTGAAAGAAAATTACCAACAAAAACATTTCAAAGTTTATAAACTGAATAAAATATTTCCATTTTATCTGTGTGGCACACTTGATTAACGTGTTTGACCTTGGGACACTGACCTTGACTGATTTGACCTATGTGACCGTCCTAGTTGTTGGACAGCTTTATCGGCGCTCCATGGTAGTTCTACAGTTAGATGTACTCTTCTTCTCTGGTTGGCACAGCGGAGATCAGCATGTAAAGATAACCGTACGATAACAGCATGGCGTGTAAAGAATATACCTGATGAGATTACAGATGGGGTGTAAAGATACCTGTAGAGCATACCAGATGGGCATGTAACAATATACCTGTAGACTACAGGAATGGGTCGTGTAAAAGATATATACCTAGTAGATATACAGCAAGGGCGTGTAAAGATATCTACCTGTAGAATACACAACCTGGGTCGTCGCATAACAGATTTATACCTGTAGATATTAGAATGGGTGTTGTAAAAGATTATACCTGTAGGTACAGATGAGTGGTAAAGATATATACCTGTAGTATACAGATGGGTGTGTAAATAAACCTGTAAGATACCAGATGGCGGGTGTAAAGAATATATACCTGTAGATACAGCCAATGGATGTAAAATATACCTGTAGAATTACAGTATGGGCGTGATTTAAAGAGCTATAACCTGTACATACAGATGGGCGTGGAAAGATATACCTGTAGATACAGATGGGGTGAAAGTTACCGTCAGATACAGAAAAGGCGTGAAAGATATATCCTGTAGAACAGAATTTTGGGGTGTGTAAAGATCATACCTGTAGATACAGATCTTGGATGTTAAGATATACCTGTAGATAAGATGGGCATGTAAAGAGTATACTGTAGATACAAGATGGGCATGTAAAGATATACCTGTAGCATACAGATGGGCATGTAAAGATAATACCTGTTAGATACAGATGGAGCGATGTACAGATATACCTTACCATCACGATGGGCGTGATAAAGATAATACTGTTAGTACAGGATGGGCATGTAAAGAATACCTGTAGATAAGATCGTCATGCAAAACTAATATAGTGAGAACAGCCCCGAGTGACACAGCCCTACGCGAACAGCCCAGCATTGTAAACAGCCCTGCGCTGACACAGGTCTGAGTGCTACACGAAGTATCAAGAACACCTAAGTATTTGGAACATTTGGCCATATACGCACAGACAAATTCTGTATTTATATGAAGAAAACAATTGAACACTTGTAAGGAACCAATACAACTGCATATCAGACGAATTTCACCTGAACAGGCATATCAGATCCTCTTTCTCACCTGTCAGTGTGTAACGAATACATCAATGGCATACAGACCTCTTTCTCAAAAACAAGGGTAACAGATATATGACAGCAAGGCCTCTATTCACCTGTACGGGGTAACGAAATGAGTGGCAGCAGAGCCTCTTCTTTCACCTGGTATAGGTGTTAACAGAAATAGTGGCAGCAAGCCTCCTCTCACCTGGAGGGTGTAACAGAAATAGTGGCAGCAAGCCTCTTTCTCACCTGTACTAGCTGCATCCGAAATAATTGCAACCAAGTTCTTTCTTCATAAACATGTTTCTCTGAAAACAGACATCACTAGGTAAACAAAAACTGGTTCACAAAAACTCCCTAGCATTATGATGAAAAAAAAAAAAAAAACAAAAAAAAAAAAAAAAAAAAGGGAAAAAAGGGGGAAAAAAAGGGAAAAAAAAAAAAAAAAAAAAACAAAAATGGCATTTTAAACTCCTTTATCAAATACTAAGTAATCGTTGTAAGGAGGAGTGAAAGGTTCGAAAACGCATTTCTGAATGATAATATACTGCTATCTTTTTCCGATATCGGATCCTCAGACAGCACACAATGAACGGGGGTTAAAGAAGACAACTTAACAAAAAGACCAAAATTTTCTGATCCCAATTTGATCACAGTTCATAAATGATGTTGCTGTCGAGAATATTTCACTCATATTAACAGTCACCACTTGTATATTTAGACGTATGCTTAGCACTCAAGGCCGTGCAGTGAGGTTCTTTAGCATGCCAATGCCTGTCATGACACGAACCTCTGTTTTTAAGGCATATCCGAAAGACCCGTGATTCTCTGTTTCTAAATGCCAAGCGTTTGTGAAGGAGCATCACCCTATTTTCATGCGCGAAGTTTGACGCCTTCCATGGCATGAATGGCAGACATCTCGCGTGATAGTATAGACCAGCTCAGCGGATTTTCTAATATTCAATTAACGTGCTGGAAGTGTCTGGGCCGAAGTGTTCAACTGTATGGGGCCGAAGGTCCATGGGCGAAACGGCTTGGCTACCATGGCATTGGCGATCAAACTCACGACCTCCCGACAAGCTAACGCTCTACCCAAAGCTACACAACCGTAAATGTGTTCCTTATGTCTCATTTTATACCTCTCTTTGTACTTAAACAGACATTCATTGCCAAGACAGAGTCGGGAATTAATAAAAAATCACCTCTTGAACATTCAGGCTCTCTATTCCACCATAATTCTCTGCATTTGGTGTCCGTAATTCGTACCTCGGTGTTTCGTCTGCGGTTCGTCTGATGATCCTCCCCTTTCTGCCAGTCATCTCTGACACACAGCTTGGCCCGCCCAGTTTGTCTATGATGTCATCCAAGGGACTGCAGTAATATAAAACTGCTCCATAATTCATGGCAAAATGATTTCAGAGACTGTAATTCCCAAAACAATTCTCATGCCATGGGTTTTTCCCCCCTTCTTCTTTATCTTTACCTTTATTTATACAGTCAAAAAAGAAATTCAAATTCGTCAAATTCATTCATGTATTAATATTTCCACAACTTCACAGTTCTTGGTACTATAATTTCAGACTGTGAATACCATTACCTGTTAGGGAGGTTAATTTTCTCGGCAAAGTTCAGCAGTAGATCTCTGGCTTGTTTACTCCACTCATCCACCAGCACCTCCTCCTTGTTCTATATCACACAGATTGTTATAATTACTGCATTTAATCTTCTCAAGTTGTTATAGCATTCTACCTAAAACTTACTGCTTATAACTTGATGCATGTTAATAACATTTTCTTTAAAAGTTTTAATAAAAGGGAGCAGTTATTAGTTATGGAGTGTCACATTTCTCTTACTTAATGATGAAAAATTCTTTTTAAAGTCTTAATTTCATTATTTTTTTTTAAAAAACGGCAATACCTGACTTTCAATCATAATCGGAGAAGTATTGGGTGGAATGAATCTGCAGAAAATCTCTTTTGCAGAAGGGAGACAAATCCTGTAACCTTTCTTTATTTTTTGCTGGATTCACTCTCGAACGAAAGACCTAGAAAACGAGACACATTTGTGAAGCATGTAACAACCGATAATTCTCGTTGGCACCAATAGATCCTTAGAAATGATCTCTATGAGGCATGATACTCCCCGTATCACTTGTTTCAAGAAATGAGTCAAAGAAAACTCCATAAATGAAAATCAAGATCGATAAGGATGTTAAAAAGAGCTACCACTCGCTAAAATCAGAACTTCGGTGCCTTCAGTTCGGATGTTTAGAAATTACTAAAATGCAAAACTCCTGAATATAAAGAAACAATTCCAAAAACAACGACAAACTAGATTGTGTCGGGTTGTATCTCTGTGCGTGACACGAGCCCCCGCTATACGTGAAGTCTAAATGAAGGGAAATCATTACAGGGGCTGAGCATTAACGTTGGCGTATCTTTAACCAAATTGGCAGTTCGGATGGTGCACCGTTGCCAGAGGGTAATGAACGGAAACGAAAAAATTTTTGATGTATTGTTTCTAAGTTCAAAGAGGGGCTAACCTGTCAAAATTCATGCGGACCCAGACCAACTCGACTTGACCTGCATATTCTCACGTGACGGTATCCATTACCAAATTTGAGTTAAGGTGGTGCACCGTTGCAGAGTAAGAACGGAAACGAAACAAATTTTGATTTTTTTTGAAGTTCTAGAGGGCTAACTCTTTGTCAAAATCATCGGACCAAAGGACCAACTTCGAACTTGACCTGCATATTCCCGTGACGTATCCATATACAAATTTGATTGATGTGTTGGCAAACCGTTGCAGAGATAATGAACGAAACGAAAATTTCTGATTTTGGTTTCTAAGTTCAGAGGGCTAATCTCTGTTCAAAATAATCACTCTCGGCACCAAGTAGGCAATCGAAGACGGTTCGAGATCAATGACTGACCTTCGCATGATATTCCTCTCAGTGCTGTGACGTTATCCAGTATACCAAAGTTTGACTTGTGAACCTGTTGCACCGATGACATAATGAAGGGATGGAAAAATGAAAGACAAACAAAAATTTCTGATTTTTTTCCTAAGTTCACAAGAGGGCAGGAACATCTTTGTCAAAAAACATCAAAGTTTCCGGAAACCTTATTGAGACGACAACTTCCGCGAAACTGACCTGCAGTATTCCCGTGAACATATGCCATATACCAAACTTTGAGTTGAATGTTTTGCAAACTGTGCAGAGATAATTTTGAACGGAACGGAAACTTCTGATTTTTTTCTAAGTTCAAGAGGGCTAACTCTGTCAAAAAATCATTCGGACCGAGACCAACTTTCGAACTTGACCTGCAGATTATTCCCTGGACATATCCATATACCTAAACTTTGAAGAGTTGAATGAAGTGTGATTTCCTCAAACCGTTCAAGATTCAGAGATGTAAGTGAACGTGAAACCAAATGATGGACGGAGAAATACGTGACAGATGACGGAACAGGAGGCATAAAGAAATTGATCTCACTCCTGAAGGCCAAAAAATCAAAATTGAAATTACTGTTCTCAGCGCAGTCAGTCTTAAGCTGCGTTTGCCGAATTCTGTTTGAAAGGTTGCCGCAATTGACCGATTTTATCCGAAATTTTCCGTACTAGTTAACTCATTATAAAAAAGGTTTGGGTAATGCGCTATCGTTGGGAGGATATCTTTGGGGATCGGTAAAAGTGTGAGAAGTCAAATGTTTTTTAGATGTAAAGTAAAATAATATCCCGCATGTTCGATAATTAGTTGTGAGAAATCTTTGTAACTCTCGATATCCACTAGGGAGTCCGAATGTTATTTCGAAAAGGATTTATAATAACTCTTTTTTCTTAAGATGGGTAGTTTGACTTCGTAAACGCAGCCAGAGGAACAACACGGAAACATCTTTCCCCGACCATTCAAAGCGAAGGCAGGTATCAGAGTACGACCCCAACCAGAGACCTCGATATGCCGAGAATAGTATGTGGGATTGTCTAAGCCGACAAACTCGTCTTCCGACGTCGCTCTAGATGACAATTTCTTAAATGACATTGGTTAGGTTAACCTTTTGCCCAAATAGGGTTGAGTGGTGAAACCGTAAGACATACCTACTAAACTGCTTGACAGTCATCTTGTCATCTCAGGCAGTGGATATCATGCCATTATTGGACCAGCTCCTGTCAAACCTCTTCATACAATTTAATCCTACCTTGTAATTTGTCATGATTCGGTACATTGTTGAAGTATGTACATCTTAGTTGCCATTTTCATTGTCCTTTAGATCAGAGGAGTTTATATAAGACTTGACATTTTTATCTTGTATGGACGAAGGGTTTGAATATGAATTTCACCACTCTGCGACCCTTCGAGTAAAACCTTGTGTCTGTCAGTAACAACCGCAACTTAATGGTTAAAGAATATACAAAATTAAATTGCGGGTATTGGCAATATTCCATTGAAATGCCAATTTGTACGCTAGTTGCTGTCATACATGATTGGTTATGGGTGATTTCCTAGCACCAAGAAATGCACTTATTCTCCGACACCAGTAGTCCTCATTCGTCGCGAAAGAATTCGAAAGTATACGGTAAAAGAATGAAGAATCCGGTTGTTTGATATGAGATATCACGGGGACCCAAATTCGCATTTACTAATTCCACCAAATTAAAATGGTGTTATGAAACAACTGATAAAATCCAGGTCAAACAAAAATCTAACAGAATGGAGACGTTCTTGCGGGGTAAAGATAGAGGTCGCGTCTAAGAATTAAGTTATAGCAGTAATACGTTCATCATAAAACTATTACATATGTGTTTTGTATGGCTTTATGTGAGTGGTCAGCTCTTTTTAGCATAAAGATGACTTGTAAAAACTCTACCGACTGATCGTACTACAAGTGAATACTCATGGCGATTTAAAACCCGAATAATTGTCTACTTCTCTTATACACTCCAAAACGATGGTGTGCGCGGGTAGGGTACATAGTAGTCAAGAACCAGGGGTTATAGAATGACATCATGGACAATTATTATGTTTCTTGGGTGAGGTGGTTTTGATCAGTCTCTCTATTAGAATTGGTAGTTCTTCTCCAATGGGCTTACTTGCATACATTCGTCATTCGATACGGTTTTTCACCTTTAGTACTGTTATTGATCATTGTGGTCCTCCGCTGTCGGATGGATTTGAAAATATCTGTTTATTCATTTTACTTACGGGAACAAATTTTGTAACTCCTCATACGTAGGCACTATAGGTGTTTTTATTTATAAATTAAGCTGTTGGAATAAGCTAACCATTTCAAAAAACTCTACTGCATCGATAAAGCTATAAATCGACTGTACGTGAGCCATAGATCTTATTATTAACATTATACGGATAAACCCAGCTTTCTTGTAGAATCCTTCTTCCCTCTTAGGCGTATAACCGAAGTAAACTGAGAAAGATCAACAAGACCTGAGCTTATGTCGAGTCAACAGTCTAGAATACACAACCATAGGGGGGATTATTAAATTTACACACATCACAGTCATCAGGATAGTAGTTTATAGTAAGTCACTTTCTTACTGATATGATTATTTACAGGATATGGACTAGCTTAGGATAATCAAGAGCAGAATAATGGGTTTGTAGTGCCATATGAATCAGTAATTGATTCTGAGTAAATACAATATTGCGTGTTTCGAAATACCATAGTTGATATCAGATAACGGGAATAATCAAATAGCGGCACATACAAATATAGAAGAAATACCTTAAAAATCAATACGCAGCTCGGATGAAATCTGAGAAAACGTAAGTAAGATCTGAGGGTTTGCGACACCTTCATTAGAAGTTGTCAAGTGTCGATGAATTTGCGTTAAATTGAAAATATCAAATAATTAATATTGAGTATCAAATATAAAGTACATTTTAGGTAATTGCTTTTCGGATGCCAAAGCGCAACTACGCATCGAGCTGTCCAATTTATACCAAGAAGTGATGTGGAGATGTTAAGTTGAGAAACGCATAGGAACCAGCCATTGTATGACATTCAATGGTATTTTAGTAGATACAGCAAACATCTGGAATATAGAGGCGAATTATAATACTATTTGCTATCGGATAACAACGGTTATCATCTTTTATTTATATCATAATAGTGTTGGGTGTAGAGTAATGTACGCAACTATCAACCGTATGCTTATGGTGTATATGCGAGCCTCACTAATTGTTCCTCCAACTCAGCTTACATAGGGCAATAGCGGAAAGACGCTCCTAGCACATGACGTATAAGGAACTTTTGTTAAGAGCACAGCCAAGATAGGCCGAACATTATCATATAATATCATATCATTAGTACATGCAATTTATTGTTGACTTGATTTGTTGTCTTTTCAAACGCGTTCTAAATAGAAACTTGTCATTAATTTGATGACTAGCAATTATTGACTGAACGATGAGTAAATCTACAGTCTTACCTATGCTTTTCAGGACATAAGGAATGAGTCGAACGAGAGATTCCAGGTTGTGATCCCGTCCTAGTCAGAGAGTATGATCTTTTCATAGTACATTCATCAACCTAGCACCTGCTAATCCTTAACCTATACTGGACCTTTGCAGTCCGAGATAAGCAGTCTACAATATATTGCCCTACCAAACTTCGATTATTATAGTTACTAATAGGGAGTAGTGAAGTGAGTATTATTCGGTTGCTAATGTGGGAGGTATTTACGAAATATTACTTGATCCTCTCCCAGATAACGTGGAATTTAGTGTACGATTATTTACTGATTAGAATCATTAAAAATTAATAGATAGTTTTAGTTTTGCATATGTATGCTGTGTTCTTTTGAGCGAAGTTTAAAATTTTATGTTACCTGATGTCATCTCTACTGACCCTTATTTGTTAGCTCCCATAATTCTACATGGTTAAAAGTATCATACGATATAACTAATGTGCTTTAATGTAATGGGGTTTATACTAAATTAGGGAATTCAATACTCAGCAAATCATCAGGGCCGCTATAATCAGGTATATGTGGATACATATTGGACAGCTTACCTTACCCTTTTAACTGTTAAATAAATTCATAATGAATGTAGACTAAGCAAATTGTGTCGGATTAAGCGATTAAGTACATACACACCTTTTATATTCAATTCAAATAAAATTGAAAAGGTATATCTATATCTAATTTATTTTCCATATGTACATTTAGTAAGCTTGGCACCGGGAGTTTTAACCGATGCAATCAGCGGTTTAGTAACGTGTGCGACTGGATTAGTATAAAGTTAAAAAAACGAGTAAGGGTAATCTAAATGGTAAGCACACTGTGAAGCAAAGATGGCATCTAATAGGAGTGTATGTCGTTGAAGCAGACATATACATAATATAGAGAGAGAGTTATCCAAACATCAATATATATAGAAGTAGCTTTGCGAATCTATCACTAGGTCCCGTGGCATCTATTAGTGTTTTTTCGATCTTTGGTATGATTTAGTCGCAAGGCACCAAATGATCGTCTGACCAAGTTTCTTCATTCACTAGCTGTAAAGCATTTCGTGAGGAGCAAATGATTAGGTGGTCGTATGGATGAGGGCTTACAACAAAGTGGCGGAGTTATCCCTAGGGATTTTTTCGAAAGGGACCTGAAGCTTCTGTTAGTGTACCAAAAGAGATGGGTCTGCTGCAATGTACGCTGTGACTGTGCTTTTAGAGCGAATTATTATGGCATGATAAAAGGTAAGAATCTGTACTAAAATAACAACCGAAAGTGGAGGCCCCCGGAAACCTGTTTTAAAGGCTTTGTTAAAGTTAAATTATCTCACTGAGAGTGGTTGATTAGCATATAATACTACCTATTCGAGACATTTAGTATAGAATGATAATTTATATGTATGTAATTGGACCACAAAAGTCTAGACGGGTAGATATAGGGAAAGGGGGGGAGTCCAGACCCCACACCCAGGCCATGCTAAAGAAAGTCCCCCACTCATATGAATGTCTTCTAACTCATGAATGCATTAACAGCTGACGGTACTATAGGCGCCCTGATATCTTTAACATGAGTGTCAGATTGGCCCAATTTACTACAAGTAATGTTGTAGAAATACACGCCCAAAACAATACAGGTGAGTGTGTGAGTTAGTGGTACAGTAAGGAGGAATTTGAGTTCTAAATATCATTAGGTTCTGGTGTTAGAAAACTACAGGATGTGACTTTAAACTGAGAAGACATATATGGTTTAAGATTCGACATAGGCGGGAAACTGATGTGGCTTTGCAGAAGACGTTAATTTACGAAAGGAGATTGAGCAGGTTTGGCCAGTATAGAATAAGCAATGATCGAAGGTTGGTGCGGATCCTTAAGTACGGGCTCTGACTGCCCCCACCTTTGCGCACCATTTTATCCCCCATCACCATACGATTGTTCTCACCATAAAGCGAGCGCGAGACGTCAAGTGACATATGAGCAAATGTAAGTGGTTATGCGTGCGCAGCAAGCTTTGGTTCAGCGTAGGAAGCGAGCGGTTCGGAGTAAGGCGCGGCGAGTAGATGAGTTTCCTGTTCAACTTGTTAATTAATTTTCAGCCTTTGATTCAACGTGTTTTTATCTCCAGCTTACTTTACTAGGGCTACTTTCACTTCACTTGAAGATAAGATGTACGTCACCATGCTACCGGGGTAAGTTAATGAAATGATGAGTATAGAAAAATTGATGCCCTGTATGAATGAATAGATGGCAGATGCACTGAGGAACATTTATAGTGTGGGTCCGTCTTATTGAGTGAGATTTGGCTCATGAAATACGGAGAGGCGGTCTGTATATATAGAATAATTATTTTTCTCGGGTGCCCTCACCCTTGCTGTGCTCACAGTGAGGGTAGGACACGCTGTGGCGTTTAATATCATGTCATGGTAATGCGAGGTGTTATCAAGTGTCGTGATATGTCTGTTTTTCATACTAATTGTGTTGATAGACCCACACCTCACTATAGCAAGAACTCTCCATCCACTCACTCGCGTGCAAAAAAAGATACAGCATCATAAGCAATGAGCCTACTATACCCAATTTAGATGATCTACTGATAAAGAGAGCATGACAATGGGATCCATTGTGTACGACGTTTCTATAACTAATTCTCTGAAATTAAATTCCACAAGCTCGTTTACTAAGATCGAACCGGACCCTGAAATCGATAACAACGTTCTACAGTAGATGTATACAAACCTTATTGATGAAAAACACAACCCAACTCAGGAAGATAGAACTAGGAGTACATTTATAATTAAGCAGAAACAATTCAGTGGAACATTGTTTCAGACATATGGCGGACTTTTGTTAATTTTTCTGAGTATACTATAAACATCTGAAAGTCGAGTTCATTTTCCAAGAGCCTTCTGGCCGAATGTGAGCCCGCATCACCCCATTATAATATGACTCTATTAAAACTTTATTTTTTAAAACCGCCTATACCATGCACATTACCTTTTAACATGAGAACCTTTCTCCCACAATGTCTAATACCCCCCCCCAATCGTCAACGTAAGTCAGTTGTGGGCAAAATATAGTAGTATTGCAAAGTTGTTTTACTCTCGACACTAATTTGAAGCCATAAATTATTCTTGTTCATCGTGTACAATTATGAACTGAGGATTATACTCAGAATTTTCAATTTCTCCGTCATTAATTGAGAGTCGAATGAATAATTCACTACTGATCCAATGACACAAATGGAAACTAAAATTGAATCACATTTACCTATAAACTATCAGACGCAACCTCCTTCCTTTCATACATAAGCTGAGCTGGTACGAACCGACATGCTAGGCCTGCTTGTTTAAGAGGCAGTGCACTCACAAATTGTTGTACGTATAGATGTCGGCGAAAGTACCTAAAGGGTATGTAACAAACGTTTAATTCAGTCTTAGATAATGATCGAAAGTAGTAAGTTTATCTCGACCATCACTATTGATTATCTATCTTGAGTTATTCTTTGCCAAGAGGTATCAGCCCACTGAGACTATTACCTTTCTTCCTGTGTTAATAGAAGCAATGAAAGCCAGATACGCAGGTTAAACTTAGCGATCAAATAATGCAAAACACCTAGCCATAATTCCATTTATCTCATGCGCCCCGCCCAACCTCAATAGCACATCTTATAGTTCATAGGGCGGAATTGTAGCCCCCCTCCCCCTCCCATCCGTATTGACATCATGTGCCGTCTACCTATATTATATCACGTAAGTAATATAACTATAGTCTAACAATTAAAAATCCGTAGTAAACTTCACACCCACCACCGACTCCTAACGTCCATGCAATAGTCTTATGAGTTCTGTTGATATAAGACAGTATTGCTCGCTCGGTACACAGGCGAGGGGGTGGGGAGGGGGGGAGTCGTGGTGTGAACCTAGGGTTCTATAAGAAGCAGGGATGCTTTAACATCCTTAATCAGACATCAACTGACCTGCTCGTTACGCTACCCCTCTGAGTGTACCGCGTTAGTATTTTCTTCTAGTGTTGTCGTCGTGTTACATTATTATAGAAGTAAATTCGCTATAACAGGATTCCAGTGAACCATGAGTTACTTAAGTCGTTAATGTAGAATGTTGCTTGATTAGCCCAAGCATTCTGACGTCCTTTCCATACCGGTGTTCAACCAATATATGCAATAAGAATCAAACCCAGGCACAGCTAATTATAATCAGATTGTTGAATAATTTATTCCACATGATGTGTGACAATAACATCATCCGACAAAATATGCATCATGAAAATACTTACAAGAAATGTAAAAAATGATAAAGTATATCATCCGCCCGCCTCGCCCCCTCGCCCGCGGCGTGTTCACTCATTCGCACCAAGCTCTCTTCAATTGTGTCTCCTACTGCATTCCCGGAATCTCCGTCCTATTTCTCGACCTCATCCCCCCACTATCTGATACGTCTTCATTTCACGCCTGCTCACCCTCTAGAACCCGCCTACCTTCCACCTCCTTTTACTGACATTCCCCCGACTTCTTGGCGATACGTCCCCGCTTCTCTGCTCCCAATTAGCCCCGCACACCATGCTATGCTCCAAGCAATTCACCAACTTATACTCCCCTTATTTACTCCCTCGTCCCTAACCGAAGCGTTAACAGCTATTGACTTGAACCTGGGTGCCCACCCCCCCCACCTGTGAATGTCATGATTTTTGGATAACACCTTCCCTTACACACATATCAAATATTCAATGCTTCTCCCATGAATTTCCTTGACCTATTGCTAGATTTCGTGCAAGATCTCAATTATCTCCACTGTTCATCTTGAGGATACGCTGTGAATTATATATCTACTTCGATACCACACTTCTATTTGTTTTCTTATATGAAATATACACTAGATATTACTGAGGAAACCATGGACTTCATAAATGGAGAAAGAAAAAAGAGATTTAATCCAGTGCTTCGATACGCTCCACAAGAATTCATCCAGGGATATATCTAAACTACCTCCACTTAATTTTTGTGAGCGCAACATACGCCGTCAAGACGAAATTCTGATTTTCTATAGACTAATCATTTCTCTATTTATATTAATCAAGAATGAAAATATTAATATACAAGATGACAGAGAGATAATGTGATGAATTGCACATATATTATAAATTGTCCGTTGATACTCTTATAATTGTGATACTTCTAGACGTGTTGCTTGTTTTCCCATTAATCAAGGTGCATGAGACATATTTCCACTTCAATTATTTTTTATTTCTTTTCTGATTACAATGATATTAATATTTTCTTATAAAATAGTAATAATCCATTTTTTCTATATAAATTAGTAATACATTTGTAAAAACAGTAAAGATCTGCACAACAAGAAGTCTAATCAGCAGAAGGTACTTTTTTACTATTTCACTTACATTTTCTGACACAAAACCATAGTAATCATCTTAATACAGCCAGTTGATCTTACTGTTTAAAAGTACACATTTCAGATCTAAACACCCTGATTTGAACATATAGATAATTAGATACTTACCATATCTACGTTCACCGATGGGTTTCCTAGGCCCGTACTTACGTAAATAAAATATACATGTTTAATTGAATGTAAATGAAGCTTAACGGAAGGCAAGCTATATCTGCTAGATGAATTATGTGGATGGTGTTTAAAGTTATGCATCCACGTTGTATGTCGGGGCCACGCGTATAGCTATACAAATATTTTCAGCAACAGGGTCTTGTACAGAATACCACTGTCAGTTAGTCTTTTACTACCTTCTTCACTAACAACTGTACCAAGTTTTCGCACTTCAGGTTCTTCTAAGGTCTGGGAGGTATCATGATCTCTAATTTAACTGCGTGCGTCAATAGAGCTCAGAGAATACCAAAGGTACTTTCGCACTATCCCTTCGTCATAACACCTATTAAATAACTAAAGCGACGCTTAGAACAATGTGACAGCCGTGCACACTCACAGAAATAGAATCTGACCTGCGTAACTAATCTCTTGGACGCCTTTTCCCCACTCTGTTTCGATTCATAACCTACTCGCTACCGCAACCTTTATCTCAATCACAACACAGCAGTTCTCCTATGTTATGATTATCCATATTAACTCTACTCCATAGTTTTCCCCCCTCTCCATAAGCGGTACTCAATGTAGTTTTCTCATGCAAAGAAGCGACCACCACGCTCCAATAATACCAATTAAAGCTCTTACCAAACGATCGCTTGACTGGCCGTATCCTGTCATTAGTTATACAAGGCTTTACCACAAGATGTAAGATGATCTTCTAAAATCTACTCGCTCAGAAAAGTGCCTCCATTTTTACCTGTGGAGAACTACCTGACTTTGTACCTATAGTATTGAATCACGATATCTCTGCATATTGACGTCCAGCACTTGCAAGCGTATTGCTAATATACCGTAGAATTCTTTCCGATCTATCCGCGTTCAGCTCAAGTTCATAATTAACTGAGCTACGCTGAAGTTCAACATTATTAGGTTCCAGTGA
The DNA here is from genome assembly GCA_903981925.1 of Ostrea lurida. NCBI lineage: Eukaryota > Metazoa > Mollusca > Bivalvia > Ostreida > Ostreidae > Ostrea > Ostrea lurida. The sequence goes on along the minus strand of CAJDSM010064763.1, from coordinate 6,565 downwards.
GGAAAAACCAAAAGCATTGATCGAAAACTTCCTTGATAGAAAGGCAATCTGCCTCTACTGGCGCATTTCGTACAAGTCTAGGTGACGGACAGATTAGAATATCAACTAGTTACATTACAATGACTCCACATGTACTTTGTATATCTCCTACTGTTTACACGACATTGATCTCTTTACTAGTGTCTAGCTCTGTAATAAATAAATTCAAAAGACAACGCAACACAAAATGAGGTCCACTTGGAGATCAGAAATAGTCAAACCAACATTAATTAGAACAAGACTCTCCGAAATGCTTACGTAATTGCTCTCGTCGTCTATACTATTGAGAGGAAATAATGTTATGAACAAACTCGTAATCTAAGTCATTGTAAAGCATTTCCAAAGATTACTAATGTTTACATTAATGGCCGGGCCGTACATGTCGAACATTAGTGATCAGAATCCGTAATCAAATAGTCCCAAAAACGAGCCAGTACTATCAAGTTCGAAGACCTGTAAACGTGAGATTACTAGCAGGGCCATATCTAATCTGTACATGATAGCTTCGCTATCATAAGCCCGACAAGGGTGAGTGCTTAATACAGAGAGGGCAACTAGCCGCCATCATGGAGTGATGGTGAGAGTAGTTTAGTCCTTTCCTGTCTGGATACCCAGGCATAACTCCCGCAGTTCCGATAAGATAGCCTGGTCCTAAGCTTACACCGTATCAATAACTATAAAGCAAAGGTAAATCTTACTGGAAAAAGTGGAGAGAGTTCATTCCCATAAAACAACACACCCGACAGTGCCGATTATCAACTACACTTCTTGAATGGCGTTATCTGACGATGATTGTTTACTGCACTCACTTACCTCCACATAATGTAGTGGTTATCTATATGAAAACACATAAACTACAATACATTTGTGCGGAACTACGTAAGCCTATATACTTTTTTGTGTAAACGAATTAAATATACTAAGCTCGATGAGCCAATTGATTCTGCAAACCGTCCTTATAGCGACCGCGGATAGAATGCGGAATTTAATGATGACTTTTAAACGTAGTAATTGTCTGAATAAAACCATTTATCAAGCTTTGCTGTTTAGACAGTTTGCTCGCTTTTAAAGACTTCATCATATCTCATTACTTGCTGATCCACCCCTTATGATCTAGACTAATCCACACAGCTGAGACGATCTGATGAAACATCATCTCCTCAAAATTTGTCGACCACTGTACAGAATAGACTAGAGTGAATAATAGTTAAGCTGTGATTAAGCCCATCATTTAAAATAACCATTCAACGACAAAATTGAGAACGGAATATTTTTAGTAGTCATAGGGACCCTAATTAGCAAACAGGTCTCCACATTAGGTTCCTTTATCATATATCACACCAGCATCACCCAAACGTGGATCCTTATTTAAACTTGCTTCTAGCCATACTTTAATAATCGTAGTTGATCACTCTAGACCGACCATCTACTAAGATGATTTAGAGTAAATATTAGTAAATATCCATATTGATGAACATCTGTCAATTACCATTGAGTTCGCGGAGATTTAAAAGAGCCGATTAGGTCCCTTTTAATTTTGTATTCCTTCGGTAACAGTCTTCGTCTCGGATCCCGCTCTGCGCATAAACTACTTGTGGGACTTATAATGACGAGCTCGAATAGTGATACGTATAACTCTAACCCAGTGCTTAATTCTAACGTCACCCATCTACCTTTATCACAGTCACCAAATCTGCTATTATTATACCATGTATCAAGTATATCTAGCTTAAAAAGGTTAAAGGCTTACGATCCCCTAAAAAGGAACAACCAATTATGATAGCTCATATAAAAGCCTCTCTTTTAGTTATTTTCGCGGCTGAGTCCTCCGCTCGGTAACTATGCTCTGTGCTCGCCACTCGGCCCCCACGCGAGAATTCTGGCTTAGTCTCCGATCATGTCTCACAATCCCATGCGATAATGAGTTATCATAAGCCTCTGTTCCTTAAATATAGAGACTCTAGTCCCTGCCCAATAATGTCTGGCTTATTCGGAAAATGGACTATTCCCCAACAAGATCATCCCCTATGCTTAGCCCAAGACCCCACCCCTAGGTCTCCTCCGAAATCTTCGAACAGAACCTACAACATAATATACATAGATATATGTTTCATGGGGAAATGAAAACCCCAGCACGCAAACTCTATGTGACTCATTTAAAAAATACGATACTTCCTTTGTTCATAGGATAACTTGAATGTATAAGTGAATATCAATGACATTCGTCCAAAATCAAGAAAGTGTCTGTTATTGACAAGAAGACGTAGATAGGTGTATCTTGTTCCCAGATGCACCAGAAAAAAAGCGTTGTACTAATATCTTAGGTGCGGCATTATGGAGCAGAGTATTATGCGCGTCTCTGTTGCGATAATTATAACAGGCAACAAATAAAATCAGGCCAATATAGATACTGAAAAATAAGAAGCCTAAAGAAAATAGATAATTTAAAATTAAATTTTGTCAGTGTAATCCTTTTAATGGCTTGAGAAAGGTTAGTTCGATGTAATTTTTATACGATCTCAAAAAGTGATAATTACTTTTGTGTGATAGAAATCATGACACAAAATGGCGCCATCTGATTTTTGGCAAGTTGTTGCAAAAGAGCTACAATCAATTCTTTAGCGTCTAAAAGAAACAATACTTTCGTTAATATTAGTAGATTGATGCATGCTGAATATTCATTAGACATTATTGGTAGTACTATAATGTCTGATAAGGCCTACACAGTTCTGTTGGGAATTTCACATAGGCGCACCAAAATGTTTGCTCTGTTCTTAGCGTGCGTCTGTCCTTTTATATTTCTTATGGAGACAGAAATTTATTCATCAAATAACCAAAAATCTTAGAAGAATGTTCATTCTCTAGGTGACAAGAACAGTATATTTGTATCTGAGTTGCACTTCATGAATTCGTTTATAAAAAGTTCTATTCATCCCATTCCACACTCCAACTATCAGATGAAGCCTTCCTTTGAAGAGTTTCTCTTTGATGAGTTATTTTCCATAAGTAGACCTTTTCTCTACAAATCTGATTTTATGGAACATCCCAACTCTTCGTGGAAACAACACTGTTATTAGAACTTCAGTAAGTACAGAATACTATCTGTATCACAAGCTATCTACATGAAAGAAATGACTCTCTTTTTATACGATGATGCAATCTGTTATTCCAGTCGCCAAAATCATCTATTCCTGTTGTTAGTAATGACCCGAATAAGGAGCAGATTGATGATAGTGACTTTGATCAATGGCGGTATTCCAAGTTATGCACTGCGATCCACATAATAAGCTCCTTGGCCATAGTCACTGACACGGGTACAGGAGCCTGGTTTCGATTGTAAGCTATATCGTTGTGTGAAGATATACTCTTATGAGCAATGTATCAATTTGTTGTTGTGCGAATTACATATATTAGAACAGCCTCTAGAAGTTTTAAAAATACGTGGTATTAAAGAATAGGAGCGAAAATACTTGTAAAAGTCAAAAATGGATCTTGTATGCTTCGTTTTTCTTATGAGAACAACTTATTCGGAGAGAGTTTGACTAAACAAACAAAATCAAGAAAAGTCTTATATATAACTTACGAACTCAATGCGATAGATCTACGTATACCTACAGCGTTGGTCTCAATATGAAAAATCATTCTGTTTGGCACAAATCGACCCAGCCTCTTGTAGGAGCGCAGGTTTCTAGCTCTCAGATTGCCGTTCCACTGTAGAGAAGTTTATACGTGTAATCCATGACTATTCTGAACTTCGCCGCAATGGCCTCGTTCACCAACTTTTTACTCCATGATTCCTCTGAACGATAATAACTCATTGTTTCTTACCTATACCTCAATTAAATCATGTGCAGAAAGTAGATATAATGAGTGACTTACTATATAAGCATAAGCCAAACAAAGTACAGAATGATTTAGTTAATACTTGACCGATAAACCTAGTATCAAGAACTGTGGTAGGTATTACCTCACGTAACTCATAGAATCCTGGAAACCGGATGACATCAACACTCACGGAAAACTGTAGCACTCAACGTCGATGGTAGCATTTATACTCTAGATAACTTTTAGGTATATAGCTACATTCTACCGCTTCCTCAGCTGGGCGTCGATTCGTTATATCAGCTACAGCTCTCAGAAGAGATAGACGTCAAGCTACCATAGACATGGGGCTTAGGTCCCTCTAACGCTTGCTGATTTCGATGAACTATTCCTGGAACATACTCTCCAGTAGCTCTATTTTTTGAAAAATTCGTGTATTGAAGCGTAGTGAACGTGAATTATATTCTTAGACTCAACCTTCAATGGAAAATATATAACATTTTGACATGGCAATTGCTATACATTTTAAAAAAATGGTGTCAAATACAAGTGGGGCTGCTCACACATGTCATTCCTCATTGAAGAATCTTTTCTTGCCTTCTTAACGTCATTGCGAGTTCTCGTGGATACTTTAATTTGCAACCACCATTTCCTCCTTTACCACACAAGAGTTTCGAATATAAGATCATTGTGAAAACCATATAGCTCTCAAATTAGATATAAAACGCTTCGGATTATTTGAATCGAACAGGACTCTATGAGGCCTCCTTTGTGTAACCATAGAAGCGATACTTTCCTCGTGTTGCCACTCGCGTCAATAATTCGATATATGAGTGACGAATACCTCTTTCTTCTGACGAAGTGTAGCAGGGAAACATATAGACTATCACACTCTAGTAATTTGGGTTACATATATCCTAGTATACCCCCAGTCAGGAATTAGTACACGTAATTGACAGCCGCACCAGGGACCATTAATTAATGGAGGAAGTGACAGTAACATAGTACACTGGTGGGTTCTTCAGATCAAGTAAATAGAACTTCATCTTGCAATAAGGATAGTAGCTACTCCCAATGTGACGAGAGACGTAGCTTGCTCTAGCTAAGTAATATTAAGATAACTTGTGTACAACACTATACAATAGATGTGGTTTGTGAATGTATCTACTAGCATACTGAACTCCCTAGGCGGAACTTAATATCTGCCTATGTAAAACTCATGTAACCTTACAAATAGCGATGTGGATCTCATCATTGAGTATATATAATGATACATCAGGCTGCCTGCGTAAGTTACGGCAAGGACTGGGTGGCTTTTTATGGTTGAGATGTTGTTGCTAGATTGGCATTCCCATTTATTGCCTACGGAAATCTCCTTATTGAGTTCGAAAATATTTGAAATGAATTTTTTATGTAGTGGCCGATCGGCGAGTGGTAATTTCGTTTGAGTTCACTATTCCTTTTACTCTCAGTCTGAACCTGATGCAGTCCTTATTGGCCACAGAGGGGAGTGGAGTCATTACATCCTAATATGTCATGTGAATATGGCCAAGCGTTCCCACCATCAGTATGATTATTTCAAGCTCGCTAGACTACTTTTCCCGGGGTGTATTAGAGTTGTAATCTCAGCCACGAGGGTTAGATCTCGTTTCATGGTCTAATTGCAAGCAACGAAATGCCATATACTCGTCTATATGTCTGTGTTTCTTTTTTGTAATTTATGATTACAAATATTTTCAATGGTAAACAGTCTTTTATAGGACTAAAAGTTAAGTTATAAGTTAGGTTATTTATCCGACTGCTGTTTCGAGATGATATGTGAATGTAGACTCCAATAGGTTTCCAGACTCATATTTTATTCTCATACAATCGTTTCGAATTGGTCGTGTTACAGCAACTGAAGTTTGACAATATGCTATATATGAGAAGAAACGCTCTAAATAATAAGGAGTACAACTATCTGTGATATTTAGTGGATTAAGATTACTAATGATTGTTAGGGACGAACAATGGTCCGAATCACTATCGTTTTACGGTCGACCTGTGCTTAGGTTTTGGTAATAAAAAGTCCACCTCATTGACTCACGATTCACATTGTCTTGTTCTCCACTGACAGGGAGGAGCGTAGTACCAAATATAATTCCCATTTGCTATTACATATTTCAGTCCCTAACTGCACTTGTTCCTTTATTATACTATATAAATAGTGATTGCCTCCCCTTTACGTGAAAAGCCGCCAGTGCCCATTCCTTAAGATTTTCCTTCATTTTGAATCCTACATTCATGTGCCCGTCGATTGCCTTAACTCTGAGTATGCAGAGATATCGTACGTATTGCCCCCCTCCCGTGACGCTAACACTAAGCTGTTCAGATCCGCCTGTGTAGTTAATTGATATGTTATAGATATATTCGTGTATTACATGTATACACAGCGGGCTTGAGTGGGCTGCGCGTAAGAATACCCAAATATGGATCGTTGTCAAAGTCAAAGCGTTTAATAGGAGACGAAATGTAACCAGTACCAATATGCCAGTACTTAAGGCCTTAAGTTCATGGTAGTGAGTTTTAAAACAATATCAGTGATAAAATATAAGAGCAATAAAATGTTCTCTCTTTGTTTGGGGATTTATTAGTACTCTCGGTAGTAATAATGAATACAGCCGTATTTGATCTACATCTCTTTCCTCCTTTCTTTTCTCTGTGC
>CAJDSM010064755.1:0-12780 GCA_903981925.1 Ostrea lurida | reverse complement strand
GATGCAAATGATGAAATAGCCCAGCCAGAATAGATGGATGTTATTCGCCCTGACTTTGAAAAACATACTCCCGATGATTTCATCTTTAATGACGGTGGACCAGATCATGACTGGAGCATAATGTCAAATATCTATCCAGACAATTTCAGCGAAGAGTGGTGGAGAACTTTAAACGAAACGAAGCTGCAAATACTTGTCATACTTTAAATATAGCATATGTGAACTTAAAATGTAGGAACGAAGAATAACTCCTAGCTTTCAATATATCTTTGAATACACTTCTTAATTTTACTGAAAAAATCTACCAAATACACCCCACTGCGAATGGTTGTCACTGGCACAACTAGCTCAGGAAAATCTTTCCTTATTAAATGTCTTGTGAAAGCCATCCGTCTTCTCTTTCCAAAAACTACAAAGAGATTGTCAATGAAGACCTCCAACATTCATGACATTGCTTTAATACAAAAAGGCGAAGTTCACATCGTGTTAAACGTAATCACAATCCAAAAAACATATACAAAAATCGAGTGTAGGGCAACACGGACCTCCGACAAAAGCGAAGGCAGGATCAGGTGCCATGGAGGAGCAAGCATCCTTTGCTAACCGATCACACCCGCCGTGAGCCCTTAGTCGAAATAAAGTAAAGGGGATTACCCGTCGTCAAATCTAGTACGAAAATGACAATCTAACAAAGAGTATGAAACAAATCAACCAACATATGACTTAGTGATAATTTGTAATCGCAAACAAGGTCATTATAGCGACCAGAGAATTTGCGAAGTGATGACTTTAAACAAGATGCTTTGTAACCCTGCAACATTAACTTTCTTGTTAGTAGTTGGCCTCGCTTTAAAAAGTCCGTATACGCATGGCCTGTTCTTGCATATCGAATCAACTGGGGGATATACACACCGTAAGCAAGTGATAGTGGTACATTACTACATAGGAAAGGAAAATTGACGATTGCAAAGTTAAGTCATCACGCTAAATATCATATAACGTAGTTGTTAGTCTGTCATTAGAGTCAATTACTCAATATATTAGGGTAAAAATCCAAATATGAAGCAGGAATGTCAGATTCATGTTGGTGTCCTTTATTTCGAGTTCGTCGGATATATCAAATGGACATACCAGGTAATTGTAAAAATTATTATTGTTAATTGATAAGAGCATACCTAAGTATCTATATGTAAGGTTTAAGGTCACGGCAATTTTTTGTTTTTATCCGTAACAGTTTTGAACAAATTCTGCTTCTTATTGAATATAAAAAAGTCTGGCCAACGATTGTTGGAAGGAATGGTCTCCAAAGACTACATTATATTATCTATTAAGAAACCCAAGCATACTCTTGATATCTACATTCAGAGTATTTGTGTGGGCAATCAGAGTGGTTTCTAACAAAATATAGTAACATGTATCTTGTTTCCCAACGACCAGAAACTTGTATTTTCGGGTCCCGTTTTTGTTCAAAAAGCCATTATCTATTTTATCGAAAAAAAGCCTAGATTTTGATTTATCGTGAGGAATTATTGTTTGAGTATTACCTTTTCCCATTTTTGTTAAAGAAGCAACTGTCTATAAAGTTAAAAATTATTGTCTTTAATCTACCATGCGGAATGGTCGTGTAAAGTTTTGAAAAGTGAAAATGTTTTGATGTTGTTGATATGAGAAAGGTTCTGGGCTTTCAGATTTATTAGAAGTTCTTTGGAGTTTTTTTTTATTTACACCACTTCTGGCATATGTTGTTTCACAATACGTTCACAGCTGTCAATATCTGTATGAGGAGTAAAGACATGCGGGGTTTGGTGAAATATTTACTAGATCCACAATGTGTTTTTATTTGTAAGGGTGTTTGTGAAGATTTGGAATCCAGTAGAGGTATGGTAATTCATAGTCGTTCGTCCCATTAACTGGGATATCAAATGTGTTTAAAACTGAAACAAGATTCTGACGAATTTCATCTTTTGAAAGAGCATTAGGAGTGAGAGTACGATAATACAAAGTTCGTTTAAAATACAGTTGTAGTAATGAGCCTTAAAGACAAAAACAATATTGTTACAAGCCTTGTCAGCTGGAACCAAAACATATTCCTCATGTAACCTATATCTAATTCTATGATCAATTCTGGTTTACGAAACACAGGAGGATAGACGGTACGCACTTTTGTACGTATATGTCCAATACGGGATTTCAATATTCTTTTTATGCTTTTTATCCATTCTGACACGGTATATCAAGTTCTTTTTCATATTTGACCCATCGTCTGGCATAATCTTGGACAGAATTCATAATGGAGATGAAGTTTTGTCGCCAATTGAACGACGGAGGTTCTCCGGATTTAGGACCTTTTAAGATAGGCGATCCTAGGTCCTCATTTTAACTACATGTATATCAACACATCACCTATAATGACATGTCTAGCTAGAGTATAGTTGGAAAAGGAATATGTAGGTGTAGGTGGATTAAGAATAAGATTGTCAATATCTAGGCATTGTAGCGTTTGCTTGTAATTAAAAATTTGGATGCAATAGTGGAAGTATATTTTTATGGAATGCTGGATGTAGTCTTGAACTGAAAATATGCTGGAATACACGACTGAATTTTTTTTATGACAAAAATGTTTATGGCATCTATTCCTTTATTAGTAAATTTGAGTTTAAGGATCCGGCGGCAAGATTCGGAAGGAGTACTATCCGTAATCCTCGGTGGTTGAATGAGCCTGTGACGGGCAGCATCCATAATCAAAGCATTCAGTGTATATTCTGGTGTTGAAGAATCCAAGTCAATGAGGAACTTCAGCATTGCTTTAATATCAACTTCAGAGTACATGTGCGTAGAATCAGGGTAGTTTTTAATGGCTGATCATGATATTCCATTTTTGCTGAAGAAGCAACATTGCTGTTTATAATATCAAAAATTCCAGACTTTAATTGATCGTGAGAAATGGTCGTGGAGCCCGACACTTGGGGCATGGATCATGACCCCCCCCCTTTTTTTTTTTTTTTTTTTAATTCTGTTCTGGGATAGATACACTATTTTTCTTTTCTACGTTATTTATGTTTCTGTAAATATGCTTCATGATCATCCACAATGTTATTTTTCGTCTCTGTCACGTATTACTAATATCATGTTCAGTGACATTATAAGAGAGAGCACTTGGGCATGGATCATGACCCCCCCCCCTTTTTTTTTTTTTTTTAATTTCTGTTCTGGGATAGATACACTTATTTTTCTTTTCTACGTTATTTATGTTCTGTAAATTTGCATTCATGATCATCCACAAATGTTATTTTTCGTCTCTGTCACGTATTACTAATATATGTTCAGTGACATTATAAGAGAGAAGGCATGCACTCTTTTCACGTGCGTCTGCCTCACCTGGTTGAAACTTCGCTCGATTTTTCATTCAAAGCAAGTCAAAATGATTGGATATGCATATTATCAATACATTGGTTAACATTTTCCTTTACGTTCGTGCTTCCCTTATATTTTTCAAACCTTCGTCATTATTTATTACATCAATCAAATCCTCAAACCGGGGTCAATTTCGTTGCTATGCATTGAGCTGCGCCGGAAGTCATGGGAAGTGGCAGGAAACGATAACCCAACTTTGTCGAATCGACAATTACCAAACAGTGATGGATTGCCCGAGGCTTCGGGAGAGAGAGAGAGAGGAGCATGATGATATGTGGTTGGAATACACTGTCAAGCATGGCGAATATTTAGCTCCTCTGTTTTTCCCAATTTGACTTTTTTTTTTAAATCATATGAATTTCCTGTTGCCTCTCTTTGAATCATTTCATGCAAGAATTTTACTGGTTTCTCTATATACGAGAAATATTTTTTCTTCTTTAATACATTTTGCGAAACTAAAAATAGTGGTATTATTGAAGCTTGGGACCCCCCCCCCCTCCCCATTACACAGGGGGTTTTTTCATCTTAAGATAGACACGCACCCGTTTTTTCTACTTACATTTGTTTATACTGTTTGTGAAAATATTAAGATTTTATCCAAATGCATTTTTTGTCTCTAATCATAATTTTTTTTAAAATATATCATTGATTACACTGTAACTTGAATTTTACTAACACGTGACAGAGACAAAAAGCTACATTTTGGATGGTCTAGACACCCCCCCCCCCCCCCCGGGCCTCAACCTTAACTTTTGGGTACACATCGCGCTGGGGATTTTAAAATACTCCCCCATTCAATATATTCAATATTAAAAAGAAAACAACATACCTAGCTATTCATATATTTTCATTTGTAAATTCTGATCAATCATATATATTTCATACCAAAATTGTGACCTGTTTTATGTTTTATTGCGTGTCCATGCAAGTAGTGAAAACCGGGTTGGTTGTAGTTATATCGTGGGAAAATGTCATAATATTTCATGATGGCAACTTTTATTACAGGATGATATTTCAGTGCGATAACATCCACCGTACTCATTATGAATCGAGTGAGACCCCCCCCCCCCCCCCGGGTCTATGGACTCAGTAGAAAAAAAGATACCGTGGTCTATCTGGATCAGGCAAGAGAAACAGAAGTGGAACATGTAAATGCATGACCAAAGTGCCTATGATAATTACTATGCAACAATTTCGTTTGTTGATGCAATATCAGGGGGGCGGATCTCAAGATTTGTTGATTTCAGAGAGGAGGCTGCCATTACAATTGCATTATTTACATGTTTATCAACAAATTTTTTCTTCTGATGGGGGGTGGGGGGGGGGTATCCCCGAAACCCCTTTGTTGGATTATCCACTGAATATCAGTGTACTGTGCCTAGGGCTAATGTGATCCCGGCACCTCGCATGTATCACAGGTATTTCATGTGACGTCACCGTGGCAAGAATTTGTAAATTCCGCAAGTTTTAGTGTGATTAGCGATATTACTGACAAAATATCATAGTCTTTAAGTCAATGTGCCCCGAGTTATTCCATTTGCAGGGGAAAAACCCACTAAATAAGTAATTTGGCAAATACACAACAAAATTCGGAACATTAGTGGTTGGGTTAGTCGTTCCTCGCTTCCACATGACTTTCCTGGCCAGCTAATGCCACAGCATCGAATTGACACGGTTTTGTGTTATTTTGCTTGATGTAATATAACTCAAGTATTGACGAGTTTGTAAACATTATAACGTTTGAAGCTTCAGAGTCACGAACGTTGCAATAGTAAGATGAGTCTCTAAAACTCCATGATGTAATTGACTATATGCATATCCAAGCATTTTGCACTTGCTGGTTTGTAGAGAGATGAAAATCTGATGCGAAGTTTCACCGTGAGCAAACACTAGATTAAGAGTTGCTGACTCTTCGGTTCGAGTACGACTGATTGATAGTACAGAAAAACATGAGTTGTCGAAATCTGCCTTCTTACGACATATACAGTTATAAGAATGTCAATCTGTAGTACCATGACAGTATTTAGGGTGTAAAAAAATATGGAAGCAACAATAAACAGGGGAATGATCCATGCCCAATGCTCGCTTTAAATGTCACTAGAACGATATCATTTTTACCGTAGTAGATCGTAAGAGAGAAAATAACAAGGCGATTGATCATGTATCCCGAATATTACAGGAATACATTAAAGTGAAGAAAAAAATAAGTTAATATAACAGAATAAGTAAAAAGGGGGGGCATGATACCAATGCCCCAAGTTGCTCTTTTTTAATATATGTCAACTGAACATGGTTATTGTAGGTAATTACGTGGACGAGATGTACGAGGAAGACATAACATTGTGGATGATCATGAAATGCATTATTATACAGAACATAAATAAAACGTAGAAAATGAAAAATAAGTACTGTATCTATCCTCAGTAACAGAATTAAAAAATAAAAAAAATAACACATGGGCGGTGGGTCATGATCCATTGCCCCAAAGTTTAGCTCTCTCAATTTTATAATGTCACTGAACATTTGATATTTTAGTATTTACGCTGACAGAGACGAAAAAATACATTGTGGAATTGATCTGAATGAATTATTTACAGAACATAAATTAACGGTAGAAAGAAATGTGTATCTATCCCGAACAGGATTTTAAACCTTTATAAAAAAAAAAGTGGGGGGGATTTTGCATTGGGGTGTCAGGGTTATGCTGATCCATGCCCCAAGTGCCTGTGGTAAAGAGTTGAAAAGCCATACGTGTTGGTTTGAGAACGGTTCTGGAGCCTGTTTCATCAAAGGTCGTACGCCCAGCGTAACTTTACGCCAGGCGTAAGTCCCGGACTAACACAAAATCTAAGACCAATTTATGTTTCATCAAAGAGCGTAACATTACACCGGCCTTAAGTTAAGCCCAAATTTCACACCTGGTCAGAAAATACGCCCGACTAAATATTGGCGTAAGCCCTCTGACTAGCCTTAAATTAGGGCGTAAGTCTACGACCTTTGATGAAACAGGCTCCTGGATTTCAAATTTAGAAGTAAAATCCCAATAACTCCTAGATCCGGAATACAAATTCAGAGTTGGACAAACATGGAGCCCCGTTACACCAGAGGTGAATAGGAGGGGTAAGCATGTCCTGTCGACCGGTCACACCCGCCTTGTGCCTTTTATATTGATCAGGTAAACAGAGTAATCCGTAGTCAAAATCAGTGTACTAGTATATACAGAACGGCCTAAAAATTGGTATGAAACATGTCTGACAGCAATTGACCCAATAACAGAATGTAAAGGCAAAGATAACGAACAGTGATCAATCTCGTAAGTCCCAAATATAATACAAAAACAAGAGTTTGGCAAACACAGACCCCTGGACACACTGGTCAGAGGTAGGATCAGGTACTTAAGAGGAGTAAGCATCCCCTGTTGACCGGTCACACCCGCCATGACCCCATAAATTTGATCAGGTAAACGGAACAATCCGTAGTCAAATCAGTGTGTGAAAAACGGCTTAACAATGGCGATCCAACTCATTCGGCGCAGCATTGACTCAATGGTAGGTCATACTGAAAACTAAATTATTGTAACGACCATAGAATTACGAAATGCTGCTTTAAACGTGACTGTTGAACCCCTGCCTCGATTAAAAAACTGATTATTCGCAGAACAAGCTCTTGCGTACCGAATAAGTTAAAAGACACATACACCATATGCAGGTGATGATGGAATATTGCTACAAAATATGGGAAGTTGACGATGGAGAGCTGAAATCGTCCCGTTTGTCATAAAGGTGAGTAGTTAGTTTGCTGTTAATGTCAATGTTCAATAAAATATCCAAGTATGAAGCAAACATGGAAGACTCTGTGGTGTCCTTTATTTATAGTTCGTTGGATATATTGAATCGACATATGAATGAAAATTTATTGATAGACAAAACGTCGTCCATGAAACATGTATATCGAAATGTCGAATTTTAAAAAGACCACCGATAAAGATTTCTTTTTTTCATGTAGAAGCTTTTGGATGAATTCTGCCTCATAAGAATATAAAAATAGGTCAGCTAATAAAGGAGCACAATTCGTGCCCATTGGAATTCCAACAGACTGTTGGAAGACCTGATTGCCAAAAACTACAAATATATTTTCAATGAGGAACTCCAGCATTGCTTTAATATCAACTTCAGAATACTTGTGCGCAGAATCAGAGTGGAGTTTAACAAAATAATTTTTTAATGGCTGATCACTAGTTAGGAATAGTTCCTTTTCCCATTTTTGTTAAAGAATCAACTGTCTATAATGTTACAAAGCCCTGTCTTTAATTTATCGTGTGGAATGGTCTTGTAAAGAATGTATTTGCAAACTAGATCGCAAGAACGTCCGTAGAATTTGCGAAATGTTGACTTCAAACGTGATTATTCAAATCCCTGCAACACAGCGTGTTTGTCAGTAGTCTGCCTTGATTTATACACAGACGATTGCGTTTCGAATCAGTCGAGAGACATAAACACCATAAGCAGGTGATATAAATGGAATGTTGCTACATAAGTATAGGAGACGATGCAGAAGCTGAGATCACCCCGCTTAAAGTTGAGTTGTTCAGTTTGCCGGCATCTATATTCAATACAATATCTTAGTACGAAGCAGCTCTGAAAGACTGTGGTGCCGTTTATTTCGGGTTCACCTGGATGTATCGGACATACGAATGAACATGATTATTATAATACCCTACACAACGAAGTTGCTGGGGTATATAGTTTTTGACCCGCCTGTTTGAGTCCGTGTGTCATAGCGTGATGTCGTCCGAATAGCGCTTTCATTTGTTGATGGATTTTCAGGTAACTTTGGGGAAATTGTTACAAATGGTAAAAGCTTGGATGAGATTGATTTTTTTTAGAGATATCTGTCAAGGGGGCCACTTCTTGGAGAGGGGTACTTAGTTAAATATTATGTATTTTTGCGTTCAACATGTTGTTGCCTTTGTTTGTTGATGGATTTCCAGGAAACTTTGGGACGTTGTTACATGTAGTAATGAAAGCTTGGGTTTGTTGCATGTAATAGTAAAAGCTTGGATGGGATTGATTCTAGAGACATCTGTCAAGGGGGATCAGTTTCTTGCGAGGGGGCTTACTTAAGAATCATGGAATTTTGTGTATAACATGTTGTCGCTTGGATAGCGCTTTCATTTGTTGATGGATTTTCAGGAAACTTTGGGAAGTTGTTAGCTTGGATGGGATTTTCGCCTAGGGGGTTACTTCATGGGGAGGGGGGCTTGGCTAAATGCCATGGATTTTTGCGTACAGCAATAAACCAATGAACAACACATGAACATCTTACAATGAATTTGACAGGATGTAATATGTTACTAGTACTTTCTCATTACAATATGTTCTAAATTTTTAGGAAAAAAAATGTAGACTACCAATTGATTATCGAAGACAGTTTGTGTGGTGTTATTGCTTGATCAGTCCACCATTCTATATTTATGTCAAAGATGAATGGTATATCCACATTGTTCCCGACATTCAGGGGTCAACGGTGAAATAGGGGGAGTACATGCCCGGTATTGTGAGCGCGCTCACTAAGGTTCTTTTGTTAATCTGGACACTCTGGTTACCATCAAAATTGTCTGTATCGAATTGCACCCGTTAGAGAAATAAAGCTACAAGAGGTCACAGGCACTTGCTTCTGTAAATAAGTTTTAATGTCTGTATACTAATAATGACACATACTATTAGTATACAAATGTTATATTTTAATATTTACACTCCTTGAATCTTTTCTCTTATATTTCTTTTGAAATTGGCATTGCTTTAATCATACAAGGAATATATGTTTGTTGAAAACTAGTTCGATCCGGGTTATTATTATAATTTTTTGTTGTTGTTGTTGTTGTTGTTTTGTTTTTTTTGTTTTTGTTTTTGTTTTGTTTTTTTTTTGTTTTTTTTTTTTTTTTTTTTTTTTTGTTTTTTTGTTTTTTTTTTTTTTTTTTTCTTTTCGTCTTCGTAATCATTACGAAATATGAAGCGTTTAAGATCAAAGGTTGCATTGGCTGTTCCGTTTAAAGTACCAAAATGGTCAGCATGTTATATTTCAGTACCTAAAAGCTATAGCCAAGGTCACGCAAGCCGATCAAGACTCTCCACTCCGAGTACGGCTGTGTTTGTGGCCTAGACCACAAAAGCTAGAGTATTTGTTTCTTCTCCTGTAGAACCTTTTGAATAAATTATGTCCTGTGAGAGTATAAAAACAGATGAGACATGTAATTCAACGGCAAAATTAGTCAATGTGTAGTTAATGCCTAACAAACTTGTACATGTATTCCTATTTCAGAACAAATTGTCATTTATAATTAATGCAATCTTTGTTTGTTTCCCCATCGATTCTTTTCTAAAGCTAGATTCATCTTATTTAACTATCCCTTTTTAGGAAATCAACTTAAATTTGGCCACAGCTGATAAGAGGGTCCCGGAAGGAATTTGAAATAATGAAATGTAAAAATAAAACCGTAAAACGAAAGTTTACTTCAGATCGTGGCGTACAGTGACGACAGGACTACAGCTTTCATTCTTGAAGGCAATTCGGCTAACCTGATAGTTCCTAACGTTACATCACTTTAAAAGTTAATCATGACGGTTAGTCTCAATCTTTGAAGAGTCCACGAATGGAATATGGACACAAGTTAGAGAACACCTTGGACTATGGTTTCCTGTGTTTGGGCTGTTGGGGTACCATGTGGGGTGCCCGAAAGTGGATTCACTTTTAATGATTGAATATGAGGCGATCGAACGAAACAGAACTAATCAAGAGATAGACAACGTATATTTACAAACCCCCAAAAACCTAGTAAGGAGTCACGACAGTCTTTGATAGCTATAACAGTTTAATCTCTGAAGAGTCCAGAGGAGAAATGAATAGTTTGTAGATCACAAACATCCTTTTATCATTTCTGAAGATCCCTCGTCTCTTACCAGTTCCAGTTTTATGCACAAGGTCAAATGTCAAGGTCATTGGAGGCACTTGACATTGATCATAATTTGTAGACCCCATTACCCCTTCAAAATTTCTGAAGATTCCTGATCCATCTCTCTATATGACATGGTTCTTAGATAATGCCAATTCTCTGTTCCAAGTTCAAGGTCACTGGAGTCACTTGATCTTGATACTGGTTTATAGGTCTTGCTATCTTCTGGTCATTTCTGAAAATCCTAGGTCGCTTCAGTCCAGGTTTTAAAGTTATGCCAGTTTCTATTTTCAAGGTCAGAGGTCAAGGTCACTAAAGTGCTTGACGTGGTTAGTAGGCCCCATCATCCTCTTTTCATTTTCGAAGGCCTCTCTATCTCATAGTCAAGTTATATCTGCTGAATTTTAGAATTAGATTCCCCATAGATTTCTTTGTTAACCCCCCCCCCCATTCAACACCCCAAATATGTGCCCTAAGCCCCTAACCCCTTCAATCTAATAACATCAAGATGCATTAATTGATTAATTGGTGTGGACCCCTCTGAATTCGCTTATGGAGTTTCGTCTATCGACATGTTGGGATGTACGCCGGGGTTGCACGTACCCAATGATACATGCCAGTGACCCAGTGATATCTATTTCCTTTATTAACAAGTTACAGCTCTAGAAAGGCTACGGACAGTTTTAGGCTCAAAGATGCAGAGTAAGAAGCGGAAGAATAAAGAATAATACGAACCGAACAAGTTGGAAACGTATTTGCTTTGTGTGTGTGTCTCTTGCTTTGGGTAAGGTTCTACGATCCTGAAATTACTTAGAGCACACCCCATTACGTCAGAAGCCACCTACGAGAAAAACCACGGAGATCCCACTATGCTTCGATCTATTGTGCTATACCTATAACACTTTCGCAAGCAATTTGATTGAAACGTGTCCTTTCAAGTAAATTGCTAAAAATGACGGGGGATCATTAATTTTAGCTAAGTAATGATGAAAATTCTGTTCCTGTGAGAAATTTTCCTGAGTAAGACCCAAGTCTTTTGGAAGATGCAGAATGGCAATTTCGTAAATGCTTCATAAAAATAAAACAAAAAGTTCGATATTTTTTCCTACTATAATATATCTTTATAGTATGATAAAATTTTGCTGAAAGTATGATATAACCAAGAATTATTAAGAGAGAGAGAGAGAGAGAGAGAGAGAGAGAGAGAGAGAGAGAGAGAGAGAGAGAGAGAGAGAGAGAGAGAGCAAAACCCCTATTTGAACAATTCTCCAAATATCGTTTTGGAGACTTAATCGATTTGTATGTCTCTCCTATTTTGGGTAAGGTTCTACGAACCCGAAATAATTTATAAACTATAGGAAAGTCTTCTTCTCTGGACAGCCACTGGGTGAATTTCAGCTAAACCCAGTACAAATCATCCTTGGGTGAAAGGGATTCAACTTTGTTCAAATTTCTTTGAAGGACAAATTAACGCATTCAATATCTTCTAAACTTTTCATATTTTGTATACATGTACATATACTTTTCAGTTTTCGTATATGATCATGCATAGCTTAAATTGACTTTGTGATCTTGAACTCAAAGTCTGACCTATTTCTTAAACCATTTTAAGCAGGGATTTCATATTTTCATGTAGATTCCTTATGGCAAGACCTTGTTATTATTCATAGTTGGAACGAGTGACCTCGATCTTTGAGTTTGACCTACGTTTTAAAAAATTTGACATATTCAGTATATATTCAAGATAGAGCTTTCATGACTTTATATAGATCTTGCCATAAGAAATCTATATACAAATAATGAAAGCTCAGTAAATATTCAAATATGTCACATTTAAAAAAAAGTAGGTCAAACAATAAGGTCAAGGTCACCACTTCAAACTATAAGTAATAATGAGGTCTTGCTATAAAGAATCTACATTCAACCTATGGAAAGTCTGCTTAAAATATTTGAAGATATAATGTTGTCTTAAAAGTAGGTCAAACTTTTAGTTCAAGGCCACAAAGTAAAAAAAAAAAATAAACTATGATATCTAGATAAAAGGTTTTGCCATATGAAGTATGTATACAAAATATGAAAGAATGTTCTGAAGAAGAATGTTTCCCTTTAATGAAACATGTAAAACTTTGACCCCCTATTGTGGCTCCACCGTACAGCCGGGGGTCATGATTTGACAAACTTGGGTCTCCACTATATCAGGCATCTTCGCAAGCCAAGTGTCCGATTCGCTTGACAGTAAGCGAATCGGACTGGCTTGCGAAGATGTATATCAGGAAGCTTTAATTAATTCATTTCCTTGCCCAATGTTCTTGAGAAGAATTTTAAATGACACCACCCTATTTTTTGCATTTTCTTGATTATCTCCCCTTTAAAGGGATCAGGTCAATAGACGTATCCAGAGTTATCGTCGCCAT
>CAJDSM010064734.1:3479-14502 GCA_903981925.1 Ostrea lurida | reverse complement strand
ACAATGGGCTCACGGGGGATGTGACCGGTCGATTGGGGATGCTAACTTATGATATAGAAGAAGAAGAAGAAGAGAGAAGAAGAGAAGAAAGAAAGACCAGGACAAACCCCACCGATAGACTTATATGTTAACCACGCAATTCACCATAGGTAAGAAGTGAATAGATATACTGTACCTTTTGATGTAAAGGCAAAGGTAACTTAACAGTGCATGAATCCTGTAAGTTCCAAATAGAATTCAAAAAAAAGAACAGAGATTGAACAAACACTGATCTGGCAACCGAGGTGGGAATTCGTGAACCTAGGTGAAGTTGCATGCCCCAATCCACCGGTCACATTCCCCCGTGAGCCCTTGTAGGTTTATCAGGTAAAGGGAGTAGTCCGTAGTCAAATCAGGAGTACCTGAAACGGCTTGACATTGCTATGCCATTTTTATCGCCATTACGGAATGAACAGTTTTCTATAATGAATATATAATTTTTTTATTAGAAATTAACTATAATTACATTTAAACAGCCATGGAAGGGTGTGAAATTGACAGGATTTAATTTTCTACATCCAAACAGGAATTTCTTTAAATCGAACAATTCAAAACACTGAATACCGGTCCTTTCGCCGGATAGAATCGTCTTACGGGGAGGTGAAGATTTTGAATTTCAAGTTAAAGTATATATGACCAAATTTTCGAAACGGATAACGGAGTATTGTAAAATGTTTTATCATTTGTCGAATTTTCCATGCGTTTTTGATTTTCTAAATTGCGTTATTACCATGCTGCTGTTGATTCAATTTAAAAAGTCCTCAATTTTCATTCGATGATAAATGATCTACATCAAGCACAAGTATGGAAGTCCATAGTTTGTTTTTTCTTTTTTAGATAAAAGATTCGTGTTAACGTGGGTCCCCCGTTGCGTGTACACGTGATGGTAACAGACGAGACTTTTGAAAACATTCAGGGCTGCGTTCCTCGATCGTAGGCGGCTAGCCTAGCCGCTAAGCAAAATCTAGAGTACCTTGAACGCACTGTATGAATTAGCGCTTGTTTTCGCTACGTGCAGAGGCTAGCCTAGCAATGCCGTTCAAGAGGCGTCAGCGCTACCGAGGCCCTACGTACGCTACGATCGTCTGCCGTAGTCCAGTTCTGGCCATCGCCTTCATATAAGCCTCTAAACCATTTGAATGAAAAAGGTGATTTGTACTACAAACTCAGTAAAAGTACTAGTCGCCTCCCCCCCATTTGTGGCCGTGGTAAACTTGATTTAATGCACATCCAAACTTGACCTACCATCTTCAAATGGCCAAAGGAAGTAGCTTCTACTCGACGATAGAACAGAAAAAATTCAGATCGAGAAATCATGATCCAGTGAACAGTGTTGACAAGATGATGTCCTCGAGCGAGGATGAAAGAAAACTGTCGTTTTAAAACAATTTGAAACATGCAAATATCGGTTTAACTGCTTGGTGGTGATTACACTGTGGAGCCCTCGTATATTCTAGCTTTGTTCTTTGCCTCAGAGGTAGAGGTAGGCCTTGCATTTGGTTTGAACTTTAAGTTCAAATACAACGGAAGACACAATCTGCTCAAATAAATAAGACAACGTTTGCATTCATCATTCGACCGAGATCTGGCGATCAAATTATCCATTTTGGCCCAGCTTTTAAAAAAAAAAAGTATTTTCATAGCTTGGTGCATTTTACAAATGACAACAATAACGCATGTTTTTACTTTCGTTTTTGAGGCGTTGCTGAAGGGGATTTGACAATTGTATGAAAAATCGTTGTCTTATTACAAAATGCAAAGATAAACTCTTTGTTAACATTCAGACAGTTTTTAAAAGTAAGGTCCTTTTCCCCCCCATTGTAACATTATCTATAAATGTGTGTTACTTTGAGAATTCACGATTTAATTTTTCCTGCTTGTGTACGTTCGCGTGGTATTCCTGATAGGAATCTTTAGATAAAGTCACTACAACAAATTCCGGTACACTCTGCCTGGTTCCGTCAAAATCCGTATAGCAAAGTGAGATGCAAGGGAAAAATTGTTCAGACGCGCGTTACTTAATTGATGAACATGTTGATTCCATATTTTACAGGCCTTGGAGATGCCAGACATGTATCAGAGTTACGATTTGGCACAGGCACCAATACGGTGTCCTAATGTGAGAATGCAGTCAGTTCGGTGCATCACGTGTGAATTGATTTATGCAGTGGCTGGCATCTAACTCATTCACGTGACAATAGTAAACACATGATTTTGTGGCAGGACATCGCAGCAACACTTTAGAAATAATCAGGAAGTGTTCTGTACAGCGAGGTATGGGGATGCGAAGATATTTTTGCTAAGGATTGCGACATTCCCATTTGCACAAGTGCGTAGTTCATTACACAGACACATTGATTTTTAGATTGAGATTTTCCTGATCGAAAACGAAAAGAATTTTGTGAGAATTTAACAAATCAAAAATCAAAGTTACTTGAAATTCCAACGGCAGAAAAGTAGCGATAAATTGAGAGGATACGAGGAATCTATTGAGCTGTTCTCGAGGAAGACGAGCTTTGTTTCTGCTGTACGTTGATTTTGGAGCAGCTACGGAAAGAATCAACACACAAGCTGAAATCAGAAAAGGAAACAAAATTAAAATTTTACAGAGGAAAGTATCTGAAATCCATTGAGAACTAAAACGCAATGATAGAAAGCAATGATCTAAAGCCATTTTGCAATTCAAGGAATTAAAAGTACCAACAAGTTTCTTCACCTATAAACGAAGTTGATCCTCATTCTGTGTACGATACGTTTTGAAGATGAAGATCACTCAATTGTTTGAGACATCTGAGGCTTCATTAAAGGGCACGATGATAAAGGTATAATCATTGCAATATATATGTTTTTTTTGTCATCGTTGCAATTCATGTTCAATTTGCAGTGATGAAAATGGGGAAACACTCAGTTTTGCTGAATGTATCGGTTAATATGTTCATTACAGGAATGAATGTTGTAATTTCTGTTTTTTGATCACCGATATCAAAGGGAAATGCTATCCCTTTTACTTTTATGGACGATCAAAAAGATTAACAGATTTTTAATATCTTATTCATGTGATTATGTTTTTAAGATAACAAATAGTTTCTCTAGTCCAGAAAGCTTTAAGAATTCTTCTTAATGACGGTAGAATAATTGTATATCTATTGACAGGCAATGAAAAACAACGACAAACACAACAACACACTTAATTCAAAATGATTGTTGCGTCAAGTGATTATGAGCAGAAATAAATGAGTGGACGAGAAATTTTAAACAGTGCATGTTTGAAAGACCGAATAATATAAATATCATGAAATATAAAAAATCGGGACCAGAAAACTTCATTTATCTTATCTAAAGCGTCCTTCATGTTCCACTTATACGCGGAATACCACTTCATTAATATCAAATCACCGCTTTTCTATTGAAACTCGTTAAAGTAGGTACGATATGTATATATACCTGAGATCTTTGATGATGATTGATTATTTGTGTATTTTCCGTCCCCCCTCCAATCGTCGGAATTTCACTGATTTTGAACGTCACATTGCCGGTGAGGGACTGCAAATTTAGACCTATGCTTAGCATCATGGCTTTTAGCAGTGAGGTTTTTAGCTGCTACACTGCTGCGACACGGGACCTCCGTTTTAAGTATATTCGAAAAGGACCCGTGATTCTCACTTCGTACAGTACCGAGCTCTTGGCGAGGAGCATCACTACTATTTTGCACTCTTAGGTTTGAACACAAACAGTGTGGCCGAGCACGGGTCCTCGAACGCACGACCTCCCGATCACAGAGGCGAGAGCTCTACCAACTGATCCATCTTTAAATTTATAATTGCTATATGTGGTCACAATAGTGACTATGTGTGTTTTTATAATTCATTTTGTATTCATTCATATGTTTGATTGGATTTATATTTATTTAGCAACAAAAAATATCAACCGAATAAATTGGGTTTAAGGTCCACAAAAATGATTTTTAGGACATTCCCGTTCTATATTATAATTAGCGCTAAAATTTGAAACAGGGAAGACGCATTCACATGAGTGATACGTACTACAGATGACCTCAACGAACAAGAACAACAATTTTTTCAAAAGTTTCAAAATCTTTATTACATGTAAGTCACGTTAAAAGTTATTAAGTACATTTAACATGTACTAGCTAATACAAAAATTAGATATTCTACAGAACGGGAGGGATGAACCTTTCTTGATGTAGAGGAGCCGTGGGGAGGCATGCTTGGGTTTCATGGATTTATTCCGGCGGGAAGAGTGAATGAAGTCGTTCCAAAAGTTCCGGCCGATTTCCTCGTTCGAGAAAAAGATGGATGATGCAGAAATCATTTGTCTTACCAGTATTCCGGACGGACCTAACATATGATTTTAATTAACCAGAACATTAAAAGTAAGAGATAAAAAATACAAGTAACATAATTACCACAACTCTCTCTCATAAGAACTATTTCCGTTCCAGCTTTAGCTGCTTACAAGTAGTAGTGTCGTAACTCGTAAACGTTCTAAATATTTCTATATTGTTACCCCAACCATGAGCGTAACAAAATTGGATACGTTCATTTTATTGTGGATTATTTATTGTCTATAGCCACTTCCAAGCCAAATTAAAAAAGCCAATATTTTGCTAATCTTAGTACTCAGATGTATTCTCCTCTAATGAAGAACGCATATTGTGATGGCGATCCGAATTCAGAAAATTTAATTAACTTCATGCAAAAACTTGTGGTCAAATCGCTTTGAAAATTGGTACACAGAGGAATGTCCCATTATGCAAACAGAGTTCCTTCTGACATTGAATCAATCACCACGATGTGTAAAACATACTGCACTGCAATAAAAGATCCTCGCATGCTGAGTACAACAAAATTTTATGCTGTTGTTTTAACGAATAATAATCTCTCTCTAATTTCAAATTTTTTGCCATGTGAATATTAACGTTTTCTTAAAGCTTACTTCTTTACACTTCTTGTGCAATTTGTATATAAGATAAGTTCTTTAAAAAACAGTCGTTTCAGATGCATGGCTAGATATTTTATGTATATATGACATACATATACCCTCATTTACTTTATACTGTATTATATTACTGTCCGTATATATGTTCTCAGACCCGACAATTAAACTAGTTCTTGAACTTAATTTGTTGCTATCTGGGTAAAATAAAAGGACATACCTGATCAAGACTATGGCTCACGGGGGTGTGACCGGTCAACAGGGATGCTTACTCCTCTAGGCCCTGATCCACCTCTGGTTTGTCCAGGGGTCCGTGATTGCCCAGCCTTCTTCTTTTTGTTTCTATTAGAACTTACTTAGTTGATCAACTGTCGTTTATCTTTGCTTTACATGATAATGTATCTTTTTCCATATTGGGCATGCGCACACTTCTAATTATAAATCATAGTATATGAACGTATAAAGGGAAATAAAACAAGTCTTATTTTGTTTAGAAGAAGACTAGGACCATACGGCACCTATTGTAAAGTTTAGTAGAGACTTGCCAGCTCTCCAAAGGCAGAATATCATCATCCATACCACGACAACTCAATGTTCATTGACAAAATCTCGCTGCGCTCCAAGTCTTGAAGAGGTAAATATTTATTTAACAGTGTTTGATATCATATGATCATTTGATTAATGTAGTGGTACTTTTTTTCATAACACATGTAATTCATTCTTAGTATATACTTTTCATTTATCTTTGTGTTTTTCCTTCATTCTGCATGCTCACGATCACTATACAGCACGGAAACTGTTATCACGCCACAATTCCACTACGCCGTGAATTTTCAAATTTTTCATTCTTTATTCAGTAAATGCTAAAAAAGAATTGTTAAAAAATAAAATTATTGTTAGCTTCTTGAAGGAAATTGAAAGTTTATGATAAACAGAATTAAAACCTTTGTATGGAAATATGATGAACTCGAAAAAAGGTCGTCATATTTTCCCATACAAAGTCTACAACACAGGTTAATGCCGATTTAGGCTTGTTCAAACTGAGGTTCTCTGAGGGTTTGTGAGTTTTCGGAGGTAGAGTAAAGCACGCTCGAGAAGTTCAGTTTTACACGGAAATATGTATAAAATCATACCACTCGATTAACAAGGTTTTGAATCTCATTACTCAATATTTTCAAGAATCGCAAGCACCGCACAAATTATGACTTATTATCATGCATAATTTTTTAGTGATAGACATTTCGTCTTAATTTCAAAATCTCCAAATTTTTTACTTTGTAAACTTTTGACCTTGCGATTTTCACAAGCTTTTTATTGTTAAAATATACAATTATCTTATTAAGTAATATCTCCTGAACTATTTACGATAGAATATTGCCTATTCGAATGTCAGATTCCAATATTGACATCAGACTTTCGTATTCTTGATAAATTACATTTTTTTTTAATCATTGTATATGTCGTAATGATAGATTGATTTAAGCAGTGAGGGTTCTGATGCGGGTGCCAACCCTTGCGTTACACAGTCACGTCCGTTTTCATGGTCTATCCCGAAAGACCCGTGACTCTCACTTTTTTATATCTAGCGTTGGAGAAGCAAAAAATGACTCGTTATGTCGGAACCTTTATGGTTTAGATTAGGCTCACATAAAGGGTTACACTTTTTAAAGTTGGACTTAACATAAAATCATTGCAAATAAAGATAGATTCATGAACATAACCACATAATATATAAAACAATCACTACATACATATATGAAACCAACTATAGGACAAAGTTATACCTGGTGAGCGATATGGCTTATGGCCCATATGTATCAAAGACCCGGTTAGTACCCATTTATTGTCTTGCACAGGGAAACTCTGACTTATGGACCGTCGTCCGAAGCTCTCTCCTCTCTCTCTTCGTCTCTCTCTCTTCTCTCTCTCTCTCTCTCTCTCCTTCTCTCTCTCTTCTCTCTCTCTTCCTCCATACTTCTATTATATCTCTTCTCTTCTCTTCGTCTTCATACTGTTTGATTTTGTTTACGTCGAAGGTCTCTTTATTTTTTTTTTTTAATTCAAATCGGATTAGATAAGACAATCCACGCCATACTATTTGTGGTTTGGTTTCATTCTAGATATATAATGATAATAATATATTCCTGTATTAGTGTCTGTGTGATACAAGCTATTGTGCGAAATGCGCAGCAAACCTCCTGTTTGCACCAGTTATCTAATAATGTTTCGATAGGTCCGTGGTGCTCTTGGGTTGTGTGTGTTATAGGTTGGCAATTATTTCTGACCCCTAGTTACTAGCAAATGCAAGTTTTTTCATGTCAAGGGTATATGTTCTCAGTCGTATGTTGATACGAGTGCATAGATAGATGGAATACAGATAAGATACACGATAACTTGTGTATTAAGCAGACATCCCTCCCACCTCGCCTTCTCCTTACAACTGTTCTTACGGGGGCCTCAGTGTGTGTATCTGAATCATGTACATATTAGGGATAATGTCGATACGCGTCTACATTGGATTACAATGGCTCAGCAGGTGTGCGAATTAAGATACTTCTTGTTCGTTGGTGATTGGGAGAGTTCTGTGGGATGTGTGACCACATTTCTGGTAATATAACTAGATGATGTAAATCCTCTTTGTACATACGAAAGAGCACGTGACAACTCGCTAGTGAGATAAAAGATATCGAAACCTCCTGCTTTTTGTTATCTCTCTATAATTATCCGAAATTTCTTTAACAGACTCTGGTGAATCTTAAAGCATAACGAGTGTGAGGATACCACATTGTCTCGATCGTGTGGCATGATATTATACTATTATATTTTTGCGTTGGACTAGTTGTAAATAACCTGGCGTTCCTCATGGGTGCAATCCTGCGTTATATATACACTAGCGAGACTAAAGGCTGTGTACTGTTATTTTCGCCTATTTTTTTTCAGCGTTAATGTGGTTTAAAATATGGTCGATAGAGACATCTCAATTAGTAGTAATGGAGGGTTATTTAAGATTAATGCTGAACTTAAAGTATATAAAGAGTAGATATAACTCCTCATTATGTCCAGAATTACTCTCAGCCTGTAGCTATGGAGTCTGGACTATTGGGTGTCATTTTTTCATCAGGCATATGTGGTTGGCGATCAATATTGAGTTCGAGCGAGATCCTAGCAGATCAAGCCGCTCGAAACATGACACTCAGCAACCCAAGAGTTATTATACTAAGAATAAAAAATACTCTCCACCAAATTAAATACCCTACTCGACCTTCAAAACTATGGAACATCGAATATGTGTTATTATGGAATAAAGGACAGCACAAGCGTATGTACTTAATAATACTGCGCATTAGATTATTTCTCTAGAATAGAATAATATGGAACCAATAATATATCACTATGGTAGTGAAGGGGAGAGTGGGAGGGTTTCTGTATCAATGGAATACACGTTCTCGTAATGGGTTTCTGTGTTCAAAATAAAAATGATTTCCTATCTCCATATTAGAAATATCTATCTATATTTCTTGGTGTACATGCTTGTAGATAAATTATATACACAATAGAGTAGTTTCTATGGGCTACTATAGTGCTCTACATGTGGAAGATCGAATCTTCTGGGCCTGGAGTTCAGTCTCTCTCTCTCATATTTACAATATGAATTCATATTACTATCACATCTATATGTTACACTGTTTATAGTGTATTATCCACGTCGCCATTTACTTGCTTGCTTCAGAGAAGAGATACTTAAAAAATAGAATGAAAAAATTCGAATATTACTTCGCTAATAACAATCTCAGATAGGGATATCAATCTAGATATCATATCTCTTATTATTAATCATAAGGTGACACGACACCTCTATATTATTCTACCCAGTCTTGTGAATTTAATCTACTTCACTTGTACATGTACTATTTACTTAACTATAGACACTTTATGTTGCATATAAACTCATTCAAAATTCCTTCGACTACCCTTCATATAATATAACTCCATATACGTACCAATTTTATTCACCAGTAGGGCATTTCGCAAGAATTATGTTCTCTTCAGTGCATGCTCAAACCGAAGTTATAATCTAATACCTTTAAATTTACATCTATAGTGATGTTTTAATTGAAATTAAAAGTGAAATTTCTTTAAAAAATTCAATTTTCAATGCATGACAAAGTTAAAAGAAATGTGATGAGTTCTATAGATACATTCATGGTTATGATGCATTTCATAAGGGAGGATCACTGATTGAGTTATATCAGGAAATGGATCATCTGTCCTTGCTGTTCTGGTAAAACCAAAGGTCACAAGATCATATAGCATGTTAGATGAATAAGAGAAATGAGATACAATGTGTCAGTAGTTGCCGTACATGCGGAAATGACATTAGTTTTGCAAGTGATTAGTAGAATCTCGATTATGCTCTATAAGTTATAGATTCGTTACTGCCTTTTTTAGATGGGGGTATGCTTTGCTTATCTTTCTGTATCTTAGTTACTCGTTACGATATGATGTTCTCCCACTTCATTTTTGCGAGAGAGCTCGCCTATTATGTGGTAAATAGATGTAAGAATTGGCATGTTACTTCCATCTCTCATTTTATAAGGACAGATTTGATCCTTATGCAATCTATTGCATTCAAGTAGGAAATCAACTTATCGCATAATCTAGATGCGTCGATTTATAAATTACTTTTGGGGGGATGAGCGTTGTATTTTGGTCTTCCCATGTACAATCAACAGAGGGTGCTGTGCTATCAGTAATCTGGTATAGCTATTGGATTTCATCATCTACATGTATATTTTCCTCATTCTCGAGATATCGTAATAAGCTCAGATACAGCCTCTTGTCGTGTACTTGACGTCAGTGGTTTGAATATATATTCTATGTGTCTGTCCAGTTAGCAGAATTTGTTTGAGAAGAAAGAACGATTTTAATTTAAAAGAAGATGCTTCCGCATTATAACCATATTTTTCCATCATGTGGTGACAGGCCGCCTGGATGCCCATGCTACTTTGAATTGGCTCGCGTATCTCGGTGTACTGACCAATGCGAAAACAATATTTTATATCTGTAAATTCAGAACTTGATAATATCCACTTAAATTCATCTCTCAGTTAGCTGAATACGGATCTGGCATTTTATAATCACTCTCGTTATACTTTTTCAATTACTGTAGTCCAACGTATGGGTGTTTGTTCGATAGAAGGAAGAGGTGTCATTTTAGCTCAGAACTCAGTAAGGAATCGTTCTGAGTCCACTTATGGCATTTTAAATTGTTGGATACAACTATTGTAAAACTGATCTGGATTCCCCCTAATTGCTTTATACGGCCCAATCGTACCTCCACGACGAGGATGGTCAATGAGATGAAGATAATATATGAAAAGGAATACTGTTCGAAATACTAAATCTAAACTATCATCTTCTCAGTGTGAAGACAATATAATCATGAAATCATGTATGCCATTTAAATGATTGATCGACAGCGTTGTGATTTCTGGTCTCCATCAGTATATTCTAATGATGTAGTAGATATGATTAAATTAGAACTGTTTAAAGATCTCTGTGCAGGTTGGATTCACACTAGTGTCAAATAGAATATGATCCTTAATTGCTAAGGCCCTCACTAATCGTACTAACTACCCTAGCAGGATTTCTCGAAGTGTAATTGATTAACATTATTATATTTGAGTATCATCGTATGTGAATAAATATCAGGTAAAGCTTTGTACTATACACTCACTAATTTCTTGTCAAGCATCTAAGCTTAATTCTCACGCTTCACGTGCGGTTGGTAGGGGACGGCGGTGTTGATACGAATGTACCAGCTGGTGTTTTAAAACCATGAAGACGTTATACCTTCTAGTTTTTTTGCTATGTAATTGTTGTAGAGATCTAATCTCCCAACTTGTAGATCGGAGAGTTGTCCTCGGCCATTCTTCCATTTGTATGATAATATATACTAAATCGCTCCTATTAAAGGAGTCCCAATCTACGTTTGCAGCTTCTCGTACACCGGTCACACCCCGTCTGG
>CAJDSM010064732.1:8339-20476 GCA_903981925.1 Ostrea lurida | reverse complement strand
GTCATCCCATCGTATAAAATTGGGTTACGATGTTCTCGTTGGAGAAAAAATAAACCAACAAAACTTTCTCATCAAATTCTGGGTTACACAGTTTTCCAGTGAAATATTGTTTTTCATTTTAGCGAATTATACAGTATCAAACATAATTAAGTGCGTCGTTAATATAGAAACACCCGATTGGAACGGAAGTCGTTGTAAGACGCAGATCTGTGGTTTGTTCTTTGTTTTTTGCATAATTACAATTATTAATATTATTTATTATTATTCTTTATATATAGGCCCTATATAATCAAATTACCCTTAAAGCACTTAATAGCTGTGATAACATGATCTCAATGAAACCACAACTTCGATACTAAAACATCGATATACATCGTACGTATTTTACGCTAAAAGTATCATATCAAGATTTGAACAAAGTATTATAATGTACAATCTTACACTAATGTTTATTGTCACATGCCAAACTAGTAGAACAGAAATTTCGTAGAGTTCAATTAATATATCGAATTTTATGATAAATTTTTAAATCAGATTACTCCTATCAAAATTTTGAATCACAGTATGACACAGTTTAATCCAGAAATTTAGTAGACATACTCAGATTTGTGACAGAGAATAACAAAGTTTTGGTTATTCAGGAAAAACTCGTTCCCAGAGATTCTATTTGATAATTTTCTCCGAGAGAACTCTTACCAGAATTTTATGAAGAAATTGACAGTTTTTTGTCCAGGAAGAACTCGTTCCCAGATATCGATCGCCATGGGCAGAAATGACAAAATTTTGTTTTCTCTATCCACATGAGAACTCGTACCCAGATTTTTTTTTTTTGTAAGATGACAACGTTTTTTTTCAGGAGAACTCGTACCCAGATATTGATGGGTACGACGTCTCCTGGAGGTACGACTGCTCCAAGAAGAGTGCGTACCCTATTTTCTGGTACGAGTTCTCTTGGGTAGAGTTCTCCTGATATCAGTCCATTCTATGGAGCGCCAAAGCGGCAGACGGGTACGGTAAGCATATAGCACATCTGCCCTGTCTGCATGTCAAAAATTACCAAAGTTTGTTATGTTATATTTCATTGGTCCAGAAAAAAAAATGATTCAAGACCTCCTGGTGTATGGAAACGACTCTTATATTTTCGGAAAATTGTACGTGTGTCTTGTAAATCCACCCGATTTTCATAAAATTTACTGTTTTTGACATAAAATAAAATTGAACTTGGCCACAAAACACCTTTGTATTAAATTACTTGCGAAATTTTGAATCTACACTAAACAGATGATATATCTATGAAAAGTTTGGTTTACATACATGATTGTTAGCCATTTAGAAAACTTATCTAAATGTCGCAATGTTTCAGTACTTCGTTAATAGTTTTATAAGACGCACGTGCAGTTTTCCCAAAACAAAAGTCATTTCAACACCAAGAGGTCTGACACAAAATTCATTGGCCAATAAAACATTAAGATAAACCACAATTATATTCTAACGGTTCGGACGGGCCGATTAATATATATGCTTACCGTACCTTAAAAGCAAATAAATTTAAGACAGTATCTTTAATTATTTTGTTAAATTTTTAAAAATATATTATTAATTCAATTCATTGTGCCTCTTCAAATTGAATTAAAGATAGCTTTAAAATAATTTTAAAGATATCTTCAAATTTGAGTTTAATGTTAATTTGGCGCTCATTACATCAGACCCGATTCTTAAAATTCTACCACTTGTAAGTTGTAACGTAAGATTCCCGCTATGAGAGGAAAGCGTGGTGCGTGCTAGCGAAGATATGATAACCATACATGTACATGGATTTCCACCCTTATTGATCTCTTCTCCTGATCTACGTTGTAACTTGAACAGACCACATTCTGAATTCTATAGTTATGATGTTTCTCTTCGTTTAAGCTCCGCTTCGGCCGCTGAAACACCTAGTTCACACAAACTGAAACCCCCAATGTGTAGGTCTACAGGGCTTGATAACGGTATTCAAATTTATATCGATTGAGTTTTAGCCCTGTCTTTATATAAACGTGATTGTTGAAACCCTGCAATGAAACAACTTGTTATAAGTAGGCCTTCTTGATTAAAATAACTGGTCATATGCAGAGCCCAGCTTTATTATCAAATGAATTAAGAAACTTGCACACCATATTGATGGAATGTTACTACAGAAATATGAGGAGATGCGATGTGAGAAGAAAGATTAAAAAACAATGAGGCACAAACTTGAAATATTTTTTGTCAATTTTCAAATAAGTTGAACTAATTTTTCTTTGATAATTTAGTTCCCCGGGGTCATAATTTGAACAACTTGAATCTCCTCTATACTCAAGAAAGCCTTTCATATACCGGTTAAATTTTTAGCCTTTCCTGGCCCAGTGGTTCTTGAGAAGAAGATTCTTAAGGATTTTTCCCTATAGATCAATATGTAAAAACTTTGATCCCTATATGTAGGCCCCATCGTACCCCCGAGGTCATGATTGAACAAACTTGAATCTCCTCTATTATCCAGAAGCGTCATAAAATTTTAGCTTTTCCTGGCCCAGGGGTTTTCTTGAGAGAAGATTTTTAAGATTTTTCCCTATTATCAAATGTAAAAACTTTGATCCCCCTATTGTGGCCCCATTCGTACCCCGAGGTCTATGATTTGAACAAACTTGAATCTCTTCTATACAAGAAACTTCCATATAAATGTTAAGCTTTCCTGGCCAGGTTGTTCTGAGAAGAGATTTTTAAAGATTTTTCGTTTATATAATCATATGTAAAACTTTGATCCCCTATTGTGGCCCCTCGTACCCCCCGGGGGTCTTGATTTGAACAAACTTGAATCCTCCTCTTTATCAGGAAGCTTCCATATAAAATTTTCAGTTTTCTGGCCCATGGTTCTTGAGGAAGAAGAATTTTTTAAATGACACACCCTATCTTTTGCATTTTTGGGATTATCTCCCCTTTGATGAGGGCCTGGTTCCTTCATATTGAACAAATTGAACCCTTCACCCAAGATTGATGTGGTACCAAGCGGCGGGGAATAACAAGAAGCGAACGGTTATTTGGTTGATTTGGCCAGCGTTCTTGAGAAGAAGTTGAAAATGTAAAAGTTTACGACAGCGAACGACGACAATGACGTAGTTATGCCATGTTGCGTTGTTCTTGTTTACTTTGACCTTGAAAAAACAGATAGGCATCTTCCTCTCATCCATGCGTGATCAATTATACCCAAGTGTAAGACCTGGAGCTAATGCAGTAATGGTTTCGTCTGTAATCCTGCCTACAACATTTTCTTACTAAGTGACACTTCTCCTTGACCTTTGACCTTGAAATACAATAGGCATCTTCCTCTATCAGGAATAACTATCCAAGTTGTAAGATCCTGGGAGCTTCGGTTAGTCGTATCCGCCTACAACATTTTCCTACTAAAGTGACACTACGACCTTTGACCTCTTGCTCTGTATCCTGACTACGTTTTTCCTACTAATAACATTACGACCTGGACCTTTGACCTCCGACCTTGAAAAAAAAATAGGCATCTCTATCTCATGATCCTGGAGCTTACGGTTGGTCTTTATTCTGCCTACAACGTTCCTACTACGTGACACTATGACCTTGACCTTGAAAAACAAAGTGTCTTCTTCCATGGTATCAATTGTACCAAGTTGTATGATCCTGAGCTTACGGTTCGGTCGTATTCCGCCTACAATGTTTTCCCCTAATGACACACGACCTTGACCTTGACCTTGAAAACAAGGCATTTCCTCTCCTCATGGTGACAATTACCAAGTTGTATGATCCTGGAGGCTGTAGAGCTTCACCTACAAAGCACAGTGTAATATATCATTAGGCTCGCGCTCCACCTTAGCGATTTGGGAAAAATATTTCACTAATGTATCGCGAATTTCGATTGGGCGTAATGCTCATATTGTTCATATGGAAAGTCG
Organism: Ostrea lurida; assembly: GCA_903981925.1. Lineage (NCBI taxonomy): Eukaryota > Metazoa > Mollusca > Bivalvia > Ostreida > Ostreidae > Ostrea > Ostrea lurida. The sequence goes on along the minus strand of CAJDSM010064732.1, from coordinate 16,535 downwards.
AATGAACAGTTCGCATCAGCATAAACTCGAAAATCTCGTACAAGTTCTTAGAAATATAATGAAACTTTAGGATATGGATGGCAAATCTAACCATTGAAGGGATCACAGCTCACGTATTTCGACCATTTTGAGAAAATTTCTTAAAATTTTCGCAAATTTCGAAATCGAATTGAGAAAATCATTTTGCTTCCCAATGCAGTAAAGAGAGAAATATTAGAGATTGTTCCAAATAGGATGGACGAAGAGAATGATACCCCTATGAGTTTCTAGTGGATACAGGGGTTCAAAGATTTTAAGTTCTCGACTTAAAATTGACTATTGTTTTACATAATCTGTGAAGTCCACACAGACATTAAGATGCGTGGCACATTTAACAACTTCCAGAGAGTTCATAAACAATAACATAATGTTAAACCTAAATGGAAGGAGGGGTATAGAGCATACATGGAAAATTTACTTTGATTATTTACATTTAATGCGGGTTCAAACAAGTCAATTGGTACATCCTTTGGTGAAATCACTTTCGCCTGAATCACACCGAATACAATAGGCAATGGAGACAACAACATGTACAACAAACAAATATCAAAACTGCAAATTTATGCGAAGTGAAGCAGCTGAGAATATGCAAAATAACAGTGTCGTGATAACCCCACATGGGGACAGACAGAAAGAAAGACAGGCAGACACAAAAAGAAAGAAAGCTTAATTAGCGCTCCCCATGGTAGAACAGTACTAAAGGATCTCACTCAACATTGATTATTTAACACGTTAGGGGTCGCAACTAATAATAGGTAAATAAAGCAGTCCGTGGGAGTAAAGTTAGGCAAGTAAGCAGATTAAAGTGGTATCTAGTATCCAAGTTGATCAAGGAATGGATAGACTAACCTTCTATTTTTCCCACTATAGCACTTTTTAATGATATTGATAAGACAAAGGACGTTCTCCAGTTTCAACCAATATACAAGAAGAAAACTAAGAATTTCTGTAGCACTGATACAGAGAGCAGTACCGTCCCGTCCGGTCAAACTCAATGCTCAAAAACAGTTCATTCAGCCCCGAATATTCAATCTCGAGAAAGAGCTTGCCCAAGCAAATTATATATTGAGATACATACATTTTGACAAAGAGACTTATCATACGCACGTGATTAGAATTTTCTCATTAGAGAATACAGCTCCTTATTGTAGTATCCTGTATTGTTTGAAGAGTATCTGATTTGCAAGTTTTCCAAGATAAGAAATATTGAAGACTGATAATATGTTCGATAGAAGCATAAAACAGTAGAGAAAAAACCATTGAAATGATCTGGAACTACGGGTAAAACTTCTACAAGTGTGCTTGTTAACCCACATCTTAAAATGTGAATATCGAATATCTTATTCGCCAACCCGATGTAATCACATTAGTAGCTTAGAGCTCCGCTTTTCGGTTTAAATGATCCATTTTGATGAATCAAATCACTCTTTTTACTACTTTTTACTCAGATCAGGGTAGGCTCCGACCTCTTTGATTTGTATTGTTGATAAAAAATCTTGTATTTCCTGCCTTAAGCGGTATTGTGAGGTTAAGGTCCCGGTATGCGTAAGCCCACAATGAACAAAACCAGAGTTAGAATTTATATCGAATATAAACCTAGGAGACGAATTTGCTTCTTATGCATATCCAGCAGAATTATTTTGCCTCAACTGAGGTGCTATCTGATTATTTACCCCTGTAGTCTCCGTATGGTCGCCACTCAAAAAATAATATTCGAGCTCTGTTATGGAGGACGCTCCCGACCTATTGCTATGAAGACTTGCAAATTTAGCTCATAAAATGCCGCGTGCCCCTCAGGGCCTGGTGAAGCAAGGGAGATGGGCATTGAATTCTCTTTTCCACAATCATGGAAGAATCGCAATATGGGCCACCCCAGCATCCGATTATTTGGTATAGCAACTGTAGCAGAGTTCTGCAAGCAAAGAATGGAAATGTGATCAAACAGAGTAAAAATGGAGCAAGAATCATCGGTGGTAAACCCGAATAAGCCCACAGCGATCAACTGTTTCTGCCATATTCCAATGTAGTTGGGCGACTCACTTTAAAAACAGTGCGTCCATGCATGAGCATGCTCATTGGAAGATAACCGACTATACATAGTCCGTAGAGAATTAATAAGACAGGTGTGATCCGTGAAATGGTACCAAAACTGGGAAACATGATATCAATGTTGTTATGATAATGTGGATGTGCACTGTCTTTCTGTCTTATGTATACACACCTTGTCTGTTGTTAAATAGAATACTACAACTATTCGGTCGTGTTATGTATTTCACTATTCTCTGTGTATATGTACTGTACCACTATTGGTCTGTGTTATGTATGTCACTATTGGTCTGTGTGTGATGTAGTGTTCACTATTGGTCTGTGTTACTGTATAATGTTCTGACTATTGTCTGTGCTAATATGTATTGTTCCACCTGTTAGTACAGCAACAGTGAACCTACATAACACAGAAAATAATGTACAATACATAAGCACAGACAATTGTCTACATACATAACACAGAAGAAAAACAGTGTAACAACATAATACAGACAATTTCTGTACATTACACAACACAAAGCAACAGTGTACATACTACATAGACCACATGTAGTGTTGTCAGTCTGGCACAAGTGGTTCTGGAGAAGATCATTTCCTTATTATCAGATACTGTAAAACCTTTTGATCCCACTATATCTCAGCCCCATCCTACCCCTGGGGGCATGATCTATAACAAACTTAGATCTAATCTGATATCAAGAAGCTTTGGTAGGTAATTATTTGTTCTTCTGCGTCCAAAGTATTATATGAGATTTTCCCTATATAGTTGCAATGGAAATGGAAACTTTGATCCACCGTATTGTGGACCACTGTTCCCCCAAAGGTCAGATTGGAAGCCAAAGTCGTTGAATCTTCCAGCTTTCATATAAATTTCATCTGTTCATTCTGAGAAGATTTTTAGATACATGAACCCATATTATTTTCGCCTTTTCGTGAGGTTATCTCCCCTGCTGGTGGCGGGACTGGTCCATTCATTTGAACAAACTGATTCCCCTTTACCCAAGGATGATTTGTTTACCATCTTATAGTTATTTGGGTGAATTTTGGCCCTGTGGTTCTGGAAGAAGAAGTCGAGAAAATGTGAATCCTACGGAACAGACAAGATGAGACAACGGTGATCCAGCAACAACTTCCAGATGTTGGATATATTAAGTTATTCAGAAAGTTTATGACCTCAACCAAGAGGTTTTGAGAAATAACTATTTATAGATGGTATAATACCCATACAAAGGATTGACAAACTTAATTACATCTGGGGTATGAATTAAGTAAAAAACGACAAGATCTTGCCTTACTCCTGAGAGATAGTGTACTCACTGCGCTTAAATATATAATTATAATAGAAATATTTAAAATGCATGTTTTAAATTCAAACAAAATCAGTAATTGAACACACATAACAGTGTTTTTTTTTTTAAATTTGTTCATGTATTTATTTATTATAAAAGAAAAGTTGCAAGTAAATTTCCCTACAAGCTGTATATTGGGTCTGAATTATTACTTAACAACAAATACAATATTCTTATTGTGCCACATTTATATCCATATTAGAAAATTGCTAAGGGTCACCTAGTTATAAACAGTTTCAGTTAAAGAGAGGTAATCACTAGATTAAACTAGAGAGTCAAGTTGATGATGTAAACAAGGCGATGGCATTGCGCAATTATCACTCCCACCACTTCCCCCATCACTCGGGCATATCCGAATCCGCTTGACTTTGAAGTGATTTATAAACGACTTTACCAACTATTGATTGCTTGTTCGATGGTACATTTGTTGAATCAGTTTTGGCTATCGTTTCTTTTTTTTTGTTGGGTATAGTTATTAAGTAGTCGTGCATGCGTACTTCGTCTGCTATAGATATACAACAAGAAGGTTCACTTGCGGTCACTGCAACATACGTTTATACATATGTAGATAGTAAATGGCATACCCTTCAAAACAAATACCATTACAACCATTAAATCGAACAGAAATGAACGTTCTTTCGATAATTTCCTCAAACCTGTAGAATGAAGAAAACATAAACAACAGCTACTTGAATTTATAAGCTCTCCGATAATTTTGCAACCTATTGGCTCGTGGAACACAGAGCAATAGTTATACGTATATGTCTAGTTAATCAGTGTTATATCTTTTGTTTATGTCATTATTGAACACTATGTATAATTGATGCTCCTAATGTGGGCCCAAATATTTGTTGAATAAAATTCTATTCTATACCATCTATACAATTTTATTTGTCCATTATGCAATATAGGATTTTTTTTTTTTTTTTTTTTTTTTTTTTTTTTTTTTTTTTTTTACGATTCAGGAGTTTATGCTATAGTCCAGAATAGATAACAAAAATTAATCCAGAGTATCATCCTTGTGTGTCTTAATGCAGAAGAGACAGAGCTAGATGTGTCTCACCTGCAAAAGGCACCAAGGCGTGTTTATTATGACAGTAATTGTGCCTGGGTCTGGATGCTGAAGCAGACCAGCTGGTTTTTAATGAATAGTCAGACTGCACACATTTTCATGATCAAATTAGTTTTCAATGAGATGTTTTTAATTTGAAGCTGGTAATATTACGAATATTCGAGAAAATAAATCATCTGCAAAGGTTGTACAGGAAAATGTAGAACAATTTGGCGAACATAAATAAATGTCGCGAGGTGTTGTGGGGGAGAGCGGTGGGGTGGGGGGGGCGGATCGATTGTGAAGAAAGTTTGTCTTCAAGACGCCAATCCACGATTTATGGTGAAATGAACCCGCTAACATCGATATGGGGATTTTGTCCAAACAATACTGCCTTCCTCTGACTCCATTCTATACAATTTCAAATAGTTTTTGATTAAATCCAAATACTTCAGGCTCACATAATATAGGGGTGCTCAATATTTCCCTTTGTACACATTGTATTGACCCAAATCACTAAGGTTCGTGACCTGTTCATGTATCAGTTGTGGTTCTCTATGTTCAACTTCTGCATACTTGAATACGTTTGCCGTAGTGTAAAAGAATTCAGATCGGTCAGATTATTTTTCTGGATATTAACAACATGGTTATGCACGAAGAGTCTCTGTTCATCCTACGCGTATTTATTAAAATGTTGCCACTTGGGTCAATCCTAGCATTTAAAAGCTTGAAGAATAATATTTATTAAGACAATCGTGAGGATGCACGATTGAGATTGAAACTTACTCCTATCGATATGTTGCATTGTTAGTTAAGGACCGGGATATATGTAGAAAAGGTTCAATTAATAGATCATTTTTAGATTTCAGAGATCACCCAGGATATCGGTCTGGTTGAAACAGGTACAATGATAGATACTACTAGCCATTTACTACTTATTAAATTTGCTTCTTGAGTTATAACAATATTGAAACCCCTCCATGAAATCTACACTTACCAAACTTGATTTTCTTTCATGTATTTTATTTTGCTCCTTTTTAGATGCCAAGGTAGCATGAACATTTATTGATACCCTTGTTCCGCGAATACGTCATGAGAAAAAAATTTTTCCGGTCTATATTGACTGATCAGATTACTACCAATAATTGTATTTATAAATGTATAAATATCTGGCCGATTATTATTGAGCTTTACAATTTACTCTTCGCTTCAGATTTTTGTTTAAGTATAACTTACAAGTTCTAATCCGTCAATAGGTCACCCCCTACTCCAAAATAGTATAGTGACAATTGCAATTTTATCTCGCTCTGTCGTTGACGAGTCAAACTGATCATTCACATAATTCTATGTTTGACCTTATTTACTACATTAGGATTATATCGCCCAGCTAACTCGGCCAATGTCGCTGGGACCTATAAGTCGTCTGCCTATGGAGATTCGAAACTTCCGTTAATTTCAAAGTCTTTACATGAATGTCTGATCTATCTCGATTTGGATACCCACCACTCATACGTCGTCTGATGCTGTTTAGGCATAGCGGAACGCATAGCTCAGTTGGTTGATCTAGAATCGATTGCCCTGAGTATTAGATCGTACTTTTATTGATAAATAATTTCCGAACTCAGCTCAATGTATCGATCGATCATCAACTTACCTCTGAGTTCTCTTCATCGAGTCCAATCATAGGACTTATAGACACTATATTCCAGTAATCTAGACATCTTGACTTAATATTAACTCTATTAATCGCCAACAAGTTCAAACACCAGATATTTCGAAGCGGCTTTTCAATCGGACCATATTTCGGTTGTGATATTTTTATTTAAGCGTGCTATTGGCTGATACCTCCCCGAGATATATATACATGACATTCGAATCAATAGGCCAATAAGTTTGAGCACGTAATTATTGCAAAACTCTTAATTGCCTTGTACTGAAATATAACAAATATTCAAGATTCATTGCAGCGGCTGGTTCAAGACCTGTTAGCAAGGCCTCTGCTGGGTGTTAGTATCTAACACTCATAGAAAAAGGTATTCTCCTCTCACAGAATTATTATATTATTTGAAGACATAGAAAATCTGAGTGGAGAAAGAGCGTTATGTCCCTTTCCATTCTTTCTCTACTTGTGTCCAGAACGTAACGGCCTCTTAAATCGAATGATTTTTAATTTTACCCGCTGAAAGAATAGAGTCACCCTTGAACGAAAACATTTACGGTATCTATAACACTTCTCCGACAGTCACCAAGGACATCGTTATCGATAACATATCACTTTGATACTCTTTCCAATAAATTTTTTTGAAAGCAAAATCATCAGTTAAGTATCTCATGTCTTTTAATGACTTGGACGGTATGTTAATCAAGGTATTATTATTACCCTGGTGTATTTTCATGTTAGAAGGTAAAAATCCCCACCTTACCCAGGCCTTACTGAAAATAGAGACGGCGAACGGCATGTGGCAGAACATTTTTTTTGCCTCCCCGTATGTCGTCTATGGCCACTATTTGGCACACATCCCAGGCCATTACAAAACTTTGCTGCGATTGGTACATGCGCTTATATCTTATAATGAAATTATAGATATATATATATATTACTATAATATTTATCTGGTGTGCCTCAAAAAATTTCTTGGCTACCGCTATATGAAATCATTAATATATATATATATGTTATATTAATTAATAAACTATTATATCTAGACCTTAATGTTCTATTCATAGTAATTGAAGGTGACACTTTTTTTAACCCAATATGTTAAATATTTGTATAATATATTATATTAACAGTCGGAAGTGAGGTAGGTATTGGTTAAAGGTAAGTGATACTAAATTACACCACACTGACTTGCGTGTATCTACGGGTGATTCTGTACAACCATTTCTAAGGCCATATCAACTCTGAGAACTCTCTAACACAAAAAACAGACTCTTATTGTATTATACATATTAACTGCATCGCTAGGAGTTCCTCAGTCTGAGCAATCGTTTGTACTATCTTTGTAGTTTTTGGCGACCAGGTCTTCATACAATCTGTTGGGAGTTGTGCTCCTTTCTTAACTGGGCTGTTTTTATATTCTTTATGAGGCAGAATTCATTCAAAAGATTCTACGTGAAAAGAAGAAATATCTAGTGATGGCCTTTAATTCGATATACTGACGATGTTTTATCTATTAAAAAATAATGATTTTCATTGATATGCCGTTTCAATATATCCCAGCAAAACTAGAAATAAAAGACACCACCACGTCTTCCATGTCTGCTTCGTACTTGGATATTTTATTAAGCTTAGACATCAAAGGCAAACTAACAATTCAATTTTACGACAAACGCCGGGACAATTGCAGCTTCTTCATCGTAAACTTCCCATTTTATGTGGCAATATTCCATCATCACCTGCATATGGTGTTTATGTATTTTAACTTATTCGATACGCAAGAGCTTGCTCTACGTATGATCAGTTTTTGAATCGAGGCAGGCTACTTACAAACAAGTTGTTGCAGTGGTTTTAACAGCAATGTGTAAAGGTAGTATTTTGCAAATTCTATGGTCTTTATAACAATTTAGTTAGCGGGTTATGGAAATTATTTTTCTGTAATCAAGTTTCCTTCATCACCCAATAAACGAACAAAGAAAGCATTTTATTGTTTATATTTATACTTTCGTGCATTTTTTAAACATATACACGTCTAGATTTAAGTACTAAAT
>CAJDSM010064711.1:0-13388 GCA_903981925.1 Ostrea lurida | reverse complement strand
TGACCGTTAAGGCCTGTAGGCCTCTTGTTAACTTTTATGTCCGTCGGATGGGACGTTAAACGGTGTCCCGTGTCAAGGATCACAACCCCCTTGGCACACAAAAGATCGTTTCCCTGATGCTCGAAAAAGAGTAGGTTCACCGACGGCCGTCAGGGAAACGTCAACATCATACAGTTAGCTAACCGCCGTGAAATGGCTAAAATGGCGTAAAACATTACAATTAAACCCAATGCAACCAGAGATTTTGGTAGAAAATTAACAAATTAGTATTATTATTAGTCATTTTCGTACCAGATTTAACGATGGATAATCCCGTTTACTTTATTTCGACTAAGGACTCGAGGCGGATGTGACCGGTCAGCAGAGGAAGCTTACTCCTCCATGGCACCTGATCCTGCCTTAATTGTTGTAGGCGGTCCGTGTTGCCCTACATTCGACTTTGTATATATGTTGAGGTTTTTTTTTAGATTATGATTACGTTTAGTACATTGTTAGCTTCGCCAATTGATGTTAGAGGAATAGAGAATGCCCAGAGCTTAACATAAAGGTGTACGGGTAGCGTAGAGATACCGCTGAAGCTTCTCACTTCTGCTACCCAAGTTGGATCCCCATTCTCTACAGAGGTTGTATGTGAGAGGGTATGACGATCTCCCGTTTGGACACGAAGGTATCCTCCCACACAAAGCGCTAACATTCGTGCATTGAAAGTACCCCATTGGAAATAAGCTCACGAGTTTTCATAGTTTATCCTTGGTATGCACGTACTGAATAAAGAATTATTTATTTTAATTAATTAATTTAACTATTACAACGGACAAAAGATATTGCAATAGATCATCTGGGTATACTCGTGTTGTTATCTACATGTAAGCATATTTTATGTTTTTCCAAGTTTCGATCAAGGGAGAGTGAAAAATGTGTGTCATATCGTAAAACCTTTCTGATACACGTTGTAAGAATCCCTTTAAAATCTGTATGGGCGTTGCTCTTGCTAACAAGAATATTTTAATTCCTATTAATTTTTAAAGATACAACGCACCAGTAATGACGCACGTCTCTCAATCATCCGACATTTTAGTGAATTGTTAGTTCATTGTCTTCCATGGGTCAAAATCGTGAAAAGCTTTTGTTTTTCTGTCGCGTTTTTTGCGTCATCAATTCGAACTATTACCACAGGCACATAAACTATGATTACATGCAGTTTCTGCGTGTTGTTTCCGGTATATCAATGGCATAATATCGCGCATCAAATATTAAGCTTTTGTTTTTACCCTTCTCAGTTAGAACCATGTTTTTAATCTGTTAACTTTCCGAAATAACGAGTGGTGTTTGTCACTGAAAATACATTCGGTTTCTCGGCAATCAGTTTTGAGGAGCTTGTCCAATTTCCGGGTTACTATGTTTGTCACTACAAACAGATCTAGACATTGAACATTGATAATAGCGGTCTATTCTCTGTATGTTTCACTGAAAATATCTTGATTGGATTCGTATACGCACAAGTACTAACAGCTTAAAAATTAATGGATAATTCTTGAAATCTAGTTACATGTATAATTAAAGAGTGGGATCCATTTCTTGATCACGATTTTTTAAAGCTAATTATAATATATTGTGATACAATAGTACAGATGAACCTATCAACAAGGAGGGAAATGAACCAAGGGATTTATCGGATAAGTGATGAAAATGTTAACACCCATAATACAAGGAGATCTCTTGATATGAGATATATCCAAGCAGTTGTCTATATTCCAGCTTGGCAGGGAAGAAGAGAACCCCCGTTTCCTGTTTTACTGTTCGGTCTTCAAAGCCGCATGCATAACACTCTTCAGCCACTTCACTATTATGCATACTGTAAAAGTATAATACTTTGCACACAAAATAAGGAATGAGATTTCTTTTCAGTTGTTGAATGAAGTTAACGTGTAACAAATTAGAGTAGTGTTTTGTATCAACATTTTACTTTTTAATTGTACTATTTCATAAAAATTCATTACTGTTTCACACACGGTATTTTTCTTTTCTTTGGGGGGAGGGGGTGACGAATTTGAATAATTGTGGATGTTTACGAATATTTTTCCACCAAAACGTTAACATACACAAGATTGTCGACTTCTGTGGCATTTATGGTTGAGTTTGTGGCGCCACTCTTATTTGATGTTTCGAAAGGCAGTATTATTACAACTGAATTGAAACTGAGTGGCGGATCTAGATTGTTGTGAAGCCATTAAATTTGAAAAAAAATTGTCGAAATAAATCAGTGTTGTGTTTCATTTAAACTGTGGTTGATTTTGATTGATTAGATATTTTTTGCCAGTTATATAGATCTGCATAATTTGATTGGCAGGTATGTTATTTTCACTGATTTTTTTTTTTAAAAGACACTACAGCTCATTTTTCATATTTTCATAAAGTGCTATTTAAAATACTTACATGTATCGATAAAATGATAACAAATAATATCGATTCCGACTATTTTGAATAATTTATATGCATCAATTAGCTCACAACTATGTTATTAAGATCATCCGGAATTCAAAAGTTATTTCAAGCTGACTCGGACATTTTACATCACAGGTCAACAGGGGATGCTTACTCCTCCTAGGCACCTGATCCCACCTCTGGTGTGTCTAGGGGTCTGTGTTTGCCCAACTCTTGCTTTTGTATTCTATTTAGGACTTACAAGATTGATCTCTGTTCGTTATCTTTGCCTTTACACCACATGATTTAGAATGACAACAGACGTGTAATGTAGAAACTTATAAAAACTTAAGTGGTAAGTCTTCCAGGGAAGACGTGTCGCCTGCCTACTTCTAATTCCATTTGAAAAACTTAGTGGTAAGTCTTCCAGGGAAGACATGTGTCGCCTGCTTACTTCTAATTTCGTTTGAAAAATTACTTCATCATCTAAAGTATCATCATGGCAAAAAAGTACATAATGATATTTTTTTTGTTAGAATTCAGTTCTGTTCAAGTTTACCAGAATGACAATGCATATTCTAACATGATGAATTAGATGAAAGATGAGATATTGTTATGAGATGCCATTTGTGAGATTCTATATGAAATACATTAATTTCAAGGTTCTCAGGCCCTCAGTCAACACTTTGTGACAAATTTGTTCATGTCAAAAAAATTAAAGTTGCGTCAAACAGGAAGTGAACATGTGACAGCTACTGTGGAAATTCAATGAATTACATGATACAGTTCTCACTATGATGCTCTGTGCCAAATATCAGGAAGCTGGCCTGTGTGGTTCCTGAGAAAAATGTGACAGCAATTTGTTCATGTTAAAAATATTCTGAGTTGCGTGTAACCGGAAGTTGACATGCGGCAGATTGGAAAACTGCGTTACACGATCAAGTTCTCCATACTGATGCTCTGTGCCAAATATCAGGAAGCTGGCCTGTGTGGTTCCTGAGAAAAATGTGACAGAAATTTGTCTATGTTAAAGATATTCTAGTTTCGTCAAACAGGAAGTGGACATGCGGCAGATTGGAAACTGCGTTACACGATACAGTTCTCTATACTGATGCTCTGTGAAAATATCAGGAGGCTGGCTTATGTGGTTTCTGAGAAAAATGTGACGGAAAATTTTGTGACACCGACGCCGCCAGACGACTAAAGTGATCCCTATATGTCCCTCCGCTAATGCAGGCAGGCGACACAATAAAACACCTCTAAAGAATCCACACTCGCTTTTCAAGAATGGGAATATCCCTTGCCTCTTATAATTCAGCAATTATAAATCATTATTCCAACGAAAACCATTCCTTGTCCTTTTAGACGAAACAATGTTTTTATTTTTTTTTTAAAGATAAAAATAGCACTTACTTAATAGCCCTGCGTGCGTGTCTGACTCTCATGGCTCGTGGTTTAAAAAACGGTCATAATGACCCCCACGTAATTTTGCGTATTATTAGTTGGTTTTTTTTTAAAGTTTACTTTTCTCAATCTTTACAGCTGTATTGCTGAGAATTTTTCTCTGACTTGTAAGCAAACTGTAAAGGTTTAAGTACATTTGTGACGTCACACATGGCGCAAACATAGTGTAACAATTAGAATTTATGTAATGGAGATCCACTTGATAAAGGAGTAAACATATGATTAAAAAAAATCTATAAAGAAACAAATAAAATAATTCGTTAAAATGTTCATGGTTTGTTGGTTGTGTTTAACGTTCTGTTGAAAGGTTTTAACTCATAATTAAGGTAGTATGAAACGTTCGTCCATATCATAGCTAAGTGACGCGTTTCCGCTTGAAACACGGTCTACTTTCGGTTTAACGTTTTAGTCGAGGAAGAAAAGGTTTAGGAACCGCACAAAATTACATTTATCGATTATATTCGCCTCCAACATTGAACCCGACTATTTACCAGTCTTTCCTTCATATTTGATATATGGTCGGGTTCAATATTGGAGGTGAATATAAGCGATAAATAAACTTGGATTAATTATAGTCAGTGGTGCTAATTCTAAGAGTATTCAAGCTTTATTCAAAATAAACAATTGAAACAGTATGTTTAGTAAATAAATGCAAACTCTATATGTCCAGATACTGCCATGGATTACAACTAGAATTCGAAATTTATTAAATTGTGATTGATTGATTATATACTGTTTTACGCGTTTTGGCAATTTTCAGCCATTTCCACGGCGGTTAACGGACCTACAATGTCTGGTTTTGAGTGTTTGAAGTTTCCCCTGACGGCCCTAGTGAGCCTACTCTTTTTCGAACATCAGGGAAACGATCTTTTGGCGTGCCAAGGGGGTTGTGACACGGGGCACCTTTTAACGTCATCCGAGGACATAAAAGTTAAAAAACGTGTAAAAGGTTAAGTAAACAGAGTTGTGTGCATTAAACAGTTGTACATTGTATATTAAATATTCAGATTTTTGTGGTAAATATCAATTCTTTGTAAAAATTGTATTATTATATGACAGTCCAATTCTAGTAAAAAGCTCCTTATTGTTTAACTCACAAAAGGCTGTTTCGTGTAGGCGAAAAATCGCTACATTCCAAAAGGATGTTGTGTATAGTTAAAGGGCAGTCACAAGATAATACACTCGGGTTGAAATTCTCTGTTAAGTAAGTAAGAATGTGTCAATTTAGTATGTCCAATACGTATGTGAAATAATAATTCTCCTGAGTTTGAGTATTATGTTACTCGGCTTGTTTACTTTGTTCTGAATAGAGTTAAAAGTTTACTTGTGTCGCAGAAATTCCAATATATTTGCCAAAGAGAATTTAATACACGTTTTTTAACGGTATTTTTACATCAGTGTAGGGAATTTTATATTGTGCAATATGTTTGAAGTTGCATATTTTGCCTCTTTGTCTGCTTTGGTGTTGCCATGGATACAATGTGACTTGAATCCACAGAATTCAATTATTTTACCTTGTTTACCTAGAAGACGTGCTGGTTTAATATATAAAATGTATGGATGATCAATGTCATGTTGCTTATTGCTGTAGACAAGATAGAGAGTCTGAAAATATGGTAAAATGTTTTTCATACGAAAATTTAAATATTACTCAAAAGCGCGAAATTGTGATATGTTGCTTGCTTTTTCATTCCATACTTAAGAAGGGTAACTCTATGGCCAACTTATTGCGGTTATTTCCTTGCCGGATAGGCGGCGCTAGTGGAGTAGGGACGCAAAAGTAAACACGCATAATACACATGTCACGATTTTGCTGCTCTTTATTCGGAAAAACATGCCTTCTTTGTGGGTGTGTGTGGCCTGGTTGTAACAAACAGAGGTGGAATCGTTTTTCCGAAAAACGATGCGATTCGACGTGTTGGATAATTGCCATCAAAGAGACGAAGCCAGGAAAGGTTGTGTGCCTCTCAATAGTGTTGTTTACAACTAGTAAACCGCGGTGCGTCTTTTTACCAACAGAACCACCACAGAACTACCATAGAACTCCACAGAATATTGTACACCTATAATAAAAAAACAACCCAAACCCAAAAGAAAACTGAATATAGGAAGTTACTGGAAGGGGGGGGTGGTTATTCGGTTTGAGACTCTTATTTCCCATGTGTCGATTGATAATTATGGCGCATTTTCGGGCCAAAATGCCACCGATAATGGGTGGTTTCCTCCTCCTCAAAATTGGTAATTTTTCCAAATCATACATATTTTCCCCAATCTTAATGCGAAGAATTTTGAACACAATTACTATATAATATTATTTTTCTGGACGAAAAGAGAAAATACGGGGTTTTTTTTCACCCAGTTTTATTCCTCTCAAACCCATGCAATGCAAAAGGTTTTGTGATGATGGGTAATAACAATGGAAGGTATATCGATTATTTTATACAATTTTTTCAATTCTATGCACCCAAATGATTTTTCCGATTTGAGGAAAATGTCGCTCATTTTCCTCAATTCAAAGGGAGGGGGTGGTAGTTAAAAAAATCAACTGATATAATTAACTAACATATAGCCAGTTTTATTGATTTTAAACTATTTTCATTGCTCTTATTATTTAGTTATTAATTCCGATCTCTTGTTAATTAGCAAGTAGAATAATGGAGCGACGTACAGTATGGGGACTGCCATCTTGTTGAGACAGCATCGGTTGATGAATTTTTCAACTATTTGTTCAGTTAACGTACATTGTATAAAGAAAATAAAGTGTGTCTACCAGATTAGATATTTAAAAACGTGAATAATAGTGATAAAAGGGGATAGGGTTGGCCGTGTGCAATGACCCTTAAGGCACTTGCCCAAGTGCCCGTGATTACCAAAAAAATAAAAAAAAAATTGTTGTACTTTTAAAAAAATCCTGATTATAAAATATTCAGTTCCATTATGTTGTCTGACTTTGACATAGACGTGAAGCAAAAAGTGATGATTTAATTGGTTGCGATGATTTCTTTGCTTTTTTTTCATGTCCGTTTGAAAGATTAGAAAGGTGACAGAAAATTAGTATGAATTAAGAAAGAATCCTTTGTATAATACCGGTATTAAAAATAATTCTTATTAAATCATTCATTTTCAATTCAATTTGAACGAATTTTGCCATCAATATATATGAAATAGTTTCACACAAGGTTTAGATTAACATCGTTGAATGCAATATATTGGACGAAAACTAAGTAAGTTTTTCACATGTATTTCTAATCATAAAAGTTTATGAATGAATTGCTATGATTTTTATGATTTCGGCAACCGAAATATTTAAATTTTCGTCACAAATGAGACCAGTTTTGCAGCTATTTATTTAGAATTTTGTGATACGTGTTTTGTTTAATATTTGCCACAGGCTTGGGGCAGGATATGACCCCCCCTTTTTTTTTTCTTTTTATTAAACTTTGGATAGACACATGTATTCTTTCTTTTCTACTGTAATAATATTTTGTAATATGCATTAAAATCATCCAACATGTTATTTTTCCTTCTGTCACGTATGTTCATTGACATTATAAGGGGGCAGGGATATGCAATGACCCCCCCCCTTTTTTTTTTTTTACATTCAGATCTGAGATAGATACACTTATTTTCTTTTTCCACGTTGGATTATTCAAGTGTCTGTGATATTTGCCTGCTAATTTTCAGTCCAGCTTTTATGTCACACAGTCGATATTTTTCTTCATTAAATTTTGTCATGGTGTGTATCACACACCTACATGTACCTTACACGATATATTGAAATACATTGTGCCAAAAATTGGAAATAAAATTACTTGGTGTTATGAATAAATAACAATAACGATAATTATTTTTAAAACATAATTTATATATTAACATTTTGAGGTAATATACATGTATACAATGTAGTATTCTGTGTATTCGGTGGGTAAAAATAATGTTCCCTGTTGGGAAATCTGCCCAACTAAGCAATGACAAACGATGAGAGTCCCTGGCGAGAGTATCGGACGCAAACAGAACTTATTGAAAGGTTGAATCAGTTTCGTTTGGTTCGTTTTTTCCATTTCAATTGTGTCTGGCTGAAGAGTCCGATCGCCGGTTGCCGTACATTCACACAACGCGTCCCATTACTCTTGGTCGCTACTTCCGACAGCGCCAGCCCTGATCAGGGGGAGATAATAGGACGGTATCGTGAGAAAAGTACCCCATTAAAGGATATTTTATTACAAGGTTTTGGAAAAAAATTATCATTGTTTCCTTTTTAAACTTTTATTCCAATTTTTGTTTGAATATTATTTGTTAACTATATGTGCCCTCCTTCAATATATTCCAGTGGGTTTTCCTGTCTGATATAATAAAAGACGATTTTCTGCTATTTTTGTCTGTTTTTCCTCAAATAAAATAATAGTACCGAATAGAATTTTGTTTTCAGTGTCTTCATCTTACTATACATTTTGCCTAACTTTTCAATACAATAGAGTGTATATAATGGAAAGGTTAGGAAATGTATTTTTTCGCAATTTTAAAAACAAATCTAAAAAAAAATCATAAAATAACTTTGAAGGTATTGTTGTTTAGGCTGTTGCCATCTTTCATCATAAATTATGACTGAATTCATAGGCAAAAATTGTCAACGTTTAACATTCCTTAAGAACGACACCAATTTGTTGATAGATAGTACAATCAGTGCTTACGGCCGTAGCCATAAGGGTTTTCTTTTATATGTATAACCCGCTCTCGCAATACAGGACCTCCGTTTTTAAGGTATATTGAAATTCGAAACAGCTGAATTCTAATATTTTTTTAAAAAAATGGTAAATGTTGAGCGGGCTCGACTCACGACCTTCCGGTTAGAAGTGAACGCCTCAACCACTAATCATTAGCTATCGCGGCAGTTTATTTCAAGGTCACTGTAGAAACTCAGGTGACCTATTGCCATTGCTCTTCGTCGGCGTCGTCCGTTAACAATTGAACATTTTTAACTTTTTCTTGAATAACCACCCATTTGTCCAATTCTTTTCAAATTTGGTATGAGCTCTTTGGGACAAGGGACACAAAAATTGTAAATTTCAGGTCTTTGCACCCCTGTGGCCATGGGGCGGGGCAAAAACTGCCCAAAAGTGACCATTTTCAAAAATCTTTTCTTAACAACGCACCGTCTGAGAGTAAACCCAAATGGCATAGTGAGTAGAGCAGGAAGGCCTTACCAAAAGTTGTAAATTTGGTGATCCCGGTAGGGGTTCTGACCCAGGGCGGGCAAATTTGGGTAGCATAATGTCTGTTAAACAATGAAATTTTTAATTTTCTTCTTGATAACCACCAGTTCCCAATTTTTTCAAATTTTGGTATGAAGCATCTTGGGAAAGGGGCATAATTGTAAAATTTCAGGTCTTTTGCTACCCCTGGGGCCTTGGGGCAGGGCAAAACTGTCCCAAAGTGACTATTTTCAAAAAATTTCTTCTTTACACATGTCTGAGAGAAACCAAATGCATGATGAGAGGAGGAGCTTTACCAAAATTGTAAATTTGGTGATCCCGGGGTAGGGTTCTGACCAGGGGGGGCCAAATTTGTACATATGTCCGTTTAACAATTGAACATTTTTAACTTCTTCTTGATACCACCTGTCCAATTCTTTTTAAATTTGGTATGAGCCATCTTTGGGAGCATGGGCACATAAATTGTATTTCAGGTTCTCTTGCACCCCTGGGGCCTTGGGGGCGAGCAAAAACTGCCCAAAGTGACCAATTTTCAAAATTTCTTTACCACTGCATATTCTGAAAGAAACCAAATCATAGTGATGCAGAGCAGGAGGCTTTACAAATTGGTAAATTTGGTGGTCCTAGGGTAGGGGTTGCTGACCCCAGGGGGGGGGGCAAATTTGGTACATAATGTCTGTTAACAATTGAACATTTCTGACTTCTGATAAATCAACAGTCCAATTCTTTTCATAATTTGTATGAAAGCATCTTTTGGACATATGGGAATAAATTGGTAAATTTCAGGTCTTTTGGCACCCTGAGGCCTTGGGGGGGGCAAACAACTGCCCAAAAGTGACAAATTTTCAAAAATTTCTTCTTTACAACGCAACTGTCTGAGGAACCAATGATAGTGATGTAGAGCAGGAAGGCCCTTTACCAAAATTGTAAAATTGGTGATCCATGGGGTAGGGGTTGCCGGGGTAGGGGGAAACATGGTACATAGTGTTTAATATGTAAACATTTGAAAGGATCTTTTTCAATGCTATTTATATTATTGTGAAACTATAATGAATATATAGAATGAGCAGGGAGCCTTTTATTATAATTATCCCCCTGCACAAGTTGGGGGGGGGGGGGGGTTGTTGTTGGTTGTTCTGGAATGGGTTGTCTGTCCATCCGTCTGTAGACGAATGTTTCCAGACTTTTAGTGTTAGCCTTGCCATAATTGGTGCATATGGTCTACCATGGGACAAAGGTGTTTCCTATTGAATTTGGGGTCAAAAGGCCAAAGGTAAACACTGGACATCGAAGTAACAATTTGTGTCTGGGCTTAAGAGCATTATCATTCTGCCTAGAGTCACTGTATTACATATGGGTACTCATAGGATGAATATGTTCTTTTGAATTTGGGGTCCAAAGGTCAAGTGCACTTGACATCAAGTAGCAATATGGGTTTAACCGGGTTACGAGCAACTTATCTTTCTACCTAGAGTCATATATCATACTATATAACTACTCATGAGACGAAGATGTTCTTTATCGAATTTTTGGGTCCAAAGGTCAAGCTACTGGACATTAAAGTAGTGGTTTTCATTTACTTCTGCTTGAAAATCTTGTGAGATTGAAATGATAATCTTCTTGTGTAATGAATAGGAACAATATCATATTTTGAAAGATGTTAACCATGTAAATAAGACTCCGTATTGAGACTTTAGAAATGCAAAATATGAGACTCCCTGTGTTGGCTATGAATACTCGGTGACCGTCAAGGCCCGTGGGCCTCTTGTTTTTTTTACTGGCCATTGTTTATTGGAGACTCTACTGCTGACATCTTCAGAGACTTGATTTTCTTTTGTAAATGGGTCAATTTTCAAAAAAATGTCTTTTATTTCGGATATGATATAACTTAAAAAATGATGACGACTTATATTGTAATTTTTTCCATTTTATTTTGATTATCTACTGCAATAAACAACCAAATGCAAAAAAGCAATTGTTTCATTTCGTAGATATCAGGGTTACATGCTACAGTGAAAAATAATGTCTCTGGTGTTACTTTAATAAAATTGAATATTATTTTATATCAAAGAGAATTATATTCATTTCCATGATAATTACGCTACATTATAGAAATTATCGTTCTACAAAGGCTTTATGTTTGTAAAAACATAATATAATGACTTTTTTCGTCTAAAGTTAACTCTTCTTCAGAATTTGCCAAATTTAACTGAATTGTTCTATATTTTTGAATATACAAGACATAAACAATGACATGGTCACACTATGTTGGAAAAATAGTAATTTTGCAGTATATTTAACAAAAAGTCGAGATCATTGTGATCATATATATTATTTTTCAATATTTTTGACAAGTAACAGGAGGGACAACACTTAACGGAGGACTAATCTTTTTTAATGTTTCCAAGTTTTTTTTTTTTTTTTTATTCTATACTTATGGATGATAATATTTATAGCACACATAGATTATTATAGAGCATTTAGATTTTCGGGGAAAAACTACAAAAAAAACTACATAGATTAAATATGAGCATCTACGATTTAACAAACCAAACTCTAATATGTCCTTAATCGTTACCATTAAGTCCCGTGCTGTTGCAAAGCTGCAAAATTTTCTTTTTTTTAAAGACTTTTTAAATATCGATCACGCTAATATTGTTCAGTTATTATAATTTGCACAATTATATTATTACGTCCATCTGTATTGTATTCAGTTGATAAAAATCATTTGTACACTTTTTGTTACTTCATGTTACTCTCTATTGTCCGTCGTGTTACTTAATAAAAGACGTGACTTTAATATATTTTATGATTTATTACAACACTGTAATTGATTTCAATAATTCACATACGTCTTAAGAAAAGTTTGGATATAATAATCATTGAATATTATTCTATAATAATAGCAATAACGGCATTGTTTGTCTTTAATGTCCATTGGTGTTTACGTTTTAAATACACGGCGGACGTAAATAACGGACATACGCAACATTATTTTGGCAGAAATCCATCGTGGCGGTCTGTCAAGGACCGCCATTCATTCCAACAAAAATTACCTTGTAAATAACATTTAGATCCAATTTAGGTAGACTATCATCATATTGTATAGTTTATTTCATTGGTAATTAGGACAACATCAGAAAAATTACATATCTTCTGTTGAAATTTTTCGTTTTCTATCACGCTTCAAATCTTTCCCTCGCCTATTACTTTCATTTTCCATGATATATTTATTCAGATGAGTCAGAATATGAGGTGCGCAAGGGAATAGCGATTCATTACACAAGATTTCCTTTTTTGTAACACGAAGGACATATTTTCAAGTACCGATTAGATTAGCCTGAAAATGTAACATTTTAGACAATTTACAAATTTGTTGATGCTTGTCACACCTTTTATTCAGATCTTTCAAAAGTATAGTATTACATAATGAAAATATTATTTTTCTTGCTTATTTCGACTAATGTGATGAAAATCCATTTGGGACATGCATATATTTGACAAATTGCATATTTAATTGTAAGATATTAATTTTACAATCGTTGTTAATGTGTTTTCATTATGTAAGGTTAGTAAATGAAATATCACATTCAACAATCATTTAAAACGTTTTAAATATAGTTAGTTAATAATAAATGCGTATGGCCATAAAAAAAAAAAAAAAAAAAAAAAACAATACATTTAGACATTTTTTGAAATCGACCCAAATACAAAATGTTACACTGAAAGATTGGTGAACCGTTGACGCTACTGGATTATGAAAAAAGAATACATGTATGTAGACAATTAGTAAAACCTGCACTTTTAGCGACGTTAATACTAAAAATGTAATCATATGTCTCTAAGGCTTGTTAGAAATATAATTCTATGGGAGTGGTTCACAGAATTTTGACAGGTTTTCAAGTAGGACAAAGGAGCCTCAGACTATTGGGTTAATGAAGGCACTGCTATTTCTTTTGACAAATCTATAACTTTCATTTATTTATGGATTTGGTGTTTTTCTTTGTTTTACTGCTACACCATTCAATAATTCCTTCATACAGCAGGAGGCGAAAGCTTAGCACGTGCGGTATTGTCCGGTTTGGAAAGTTATTGCATACCTTATCTGGTGCGGTATTGTTGGTTTTTTGAAAGTTGCGGTAGATCTTTTGAGAAACTATATTAGCAAACTCCATCCATCTTCGCAATCGCAAGTGGTCCGATTCGCTTACTCTCATTTTCCCCTTGGCCTTCAATAACACGCTTTGACTTCCAGGGGCCCACCGTCAAATTGCGCCATTCATACTG
>CAJDSM010064693.1:4821-15163 GCA_903981925.1 Ostrea lurida | reverse complement strand
GGGTTGAAGGACACGGCATGTTTTTTGTTTTATATAAGGGGTTATGATAAAAAAAAACATGTGCTCTGGCGACCAGATGGAAAGAAGAAATGCATGTACATTGTAACTTCAATGATAGGCTCTGCAGAAATGGCTTTTTAACCACATTATTCACTATAAAATACATGTCAATTATGTAAATGTTAATTTGAAAGATATGCAAAGTTTGACCGTTTTATGAAATAGAGTAATAGGACGTCCGTGTTACACTTTGACCTCATATTTCAAATATGGCAAGGAATTTGAAATTATCACACTGGTATAAAATATTGAATATAGAGAAGATTTAGAATTTTAACCTTCTCCTGTATTCAACCTAAACCTCATCCACCCTAAGGAATTCAATTCCATAAAGTACATGTAACGATGTATTTCCATCTCCTACCTTTGACATAGTCAGAAACTGAGCGCATGCGTATATAATGTTTTGTGAAATAATGTGTATGATGCTGTGATCAGAGGTAACAAGTAAAAAAAACATCGCAGGTGTATCTGAGATGAAAGTGTAAATAAACCTATGATGAACACAATCCAGGGTTACATTCTTTAATAATTTTCTTAAAATATTTGGGAAGCATTGAAATATTTNACCTATGATGAACACAATCCAGGGTTACATTTTTTAATAATTTTCTTGAAATATTTGGGAAGGATTGAAATATTACGAGATGGGATTTATCCAGAGGGGAAATGTTCCTTTTTCAATCGTATCTTTCAAACATTTTTTGTCCAAATCTGTGATATATATCGTTGACAAACAAGAAACCCTGGGTAGATAGGGAAAGGTGTCCAGACTCCATTCAGTGATTATTAAGCGCACTGTAAGCGTGGTACAAACGGACCGTGCGTCGTAGCACCGTAGGGAGAACGTAGTGGTATCGCAAGGATGTCGTGGGTGGTCGTGGTATAATCATAGTATGGTCGTTGGAAAGTCGTTGAAAAAGCGTACTGTATTCGTGAAGGTCGTAGTAGAATCGTGCTAGATAAGGGATGTGGTATTTCCGTAACATAAATTATGAGATGAATGCCACTGGAATTCTGTTCAAAGGTGGTCAATTCTACCAGACAACTGGGATTTCATTCCAGAAGCATTCTCTTAACACGTTTCAAGATTTCTTCGATTATTCAAGGAAACGCCATTTAAAAATCATTATTCCATATGTTTTCTTCAGTTATCATAGACATTTATCATCATAGAATTGAATCAAAGCTATACAATAAAAATCCAACAAAATTAATTCAGAGTTATTTTATTCTAACCTGCGATACGGTAAACAGCAGCAGGAAATACAATAAACGTGTACTGGAACTGATGAATAGCTTTTGTTCAGCTAGATCCCTGCTTGCAAATAAATGGCAAATTTATGGTTGAACAGATGAATTCCAGGATTGGAATTTTGTTCAAAAGACGTTAGCTGTATATGTGACGTGCATTTGTTAACTTTATTATTGATTGTAGGTCATTAACACCCCACCAAAGAAAAGTGAAGCTTTTAAAGATGAGATTCAAACGTTTTTTTCACTGGTTATTTTCTGCTAGATCAGTAGATATATTCGCGGACTTTGACAAACCGTCCTTATCACGAAGCCATTCACTCTGCCTCTCACAAGGAGGTGGTACAACTAGTAGCTGCATTTTTACAATAAAATCTCACGACTGGAGATTTAAAGGAATTGATATTCACGATTTCCATCCTAATTTAGGCCACAAGACAATAAACTGAGAATAGATTTAAGTCTAAATTTCAAATCCAGCTAACTTTTGAAATAATTTTCATAAACAAATAAAATTTACACAATATGTTTAAAACTGAATTCTTTTTAAAACCTTCCAATGTTTTTAAATATTTGTGCTATAAATTTTAAGATGTAAGTAATCACAATTTTGACTTAAGTTTAGGTCTTGGAGTCTGGGCTTGTTTCACTTGTAGTGATCAAAATCTACTGCCTGTTGAAAGGTTTCATGAAATATCAAGGCTATATTCCATGAGTGAGGGTTATTATGTGTGGTGTAAACAAACGTTGAGGTACGCTAATATTTACAAAGTTTTCAAAACGTACATTGTTATCGATCTAAGCTTATCATGTATATCACATTTCAAGTATTCTTCGGGTAAAATGTGCCATTCCAAAGCCAAATTTATGCAAATTTAAGATGCTTTAAGTTACAAAATCGATTCAAGAACAAAAATGGACGGGTTGCTTTCAAATGTTATCTATCATGGAGACAGCAGTACATGGATCCAGATGAAATAAAAATAAACAGAAGTATTTGTGACGAAAAATATATCTTTAGTGTGTTGATAACTGAAATGTAAATGGTCTGGAAATTGTCAAGTAAAATCTCTATCTCTATATGCGCGCGTGTGTGTGTAATGATTTGTGTATCGTGCACACTCTTATCAGTGTATCGTGCACACACTAATCAGTGCATCGTGTACACAATAATCATGATCAGTGTATCTTGTAGACATTCATCAGTGTATTGTGTAAGACATCAGTGCATCGTGGTAGACACTCATTTATCGGTTACATTCATCAGTGTATCTGATGTATAAGATCAATTCAGAGTATTCGTGTAGACTCTCATTTATATCGTGTGACGACTTCATCAATTGTACCTTCTGTTAGACAATAGCGAGTATCGCGTGTAGACACATAATCAAGGTGTGCCATCATAGTACAGCTATGAAATCATGTAAACATTGAATCCAGTGTATTGTTGTCATCGACACCAACGGATATCAGTTGATCAGGATTACCAACAATAATTGCATGTAAACATAATCAGTTTTATCGTGGAAGTCATCTAACTCATTGCATCGCAGTCGTACACAACTAAGCATGTAAACAATATCAGTATCGAGTAGTAACGTGCCTATGTAGACATTCAGTAACTTTCTAATTCAGTGGCAGATCGTGTGACTCCACATCAGTGCATATCACTGTGACACATTAGATCATGTAATACTTTGACTCAGGTCATCGGTAGGTTCATTCAGTGCATCATGTACACTAATCTGAAATGCTATGCTAAACGAATGGGATCATGCATGTGGTATCGTGCTATGATCATAATCAAGTGCATTCATGTACACGATACATAGTCCAAGTGTACCACATTAATCAGTGTTCACCTCGGCCCTTCCCCTAATCGCTGCACTCATGCTACACAATAATGCATCTAAGAACACATTAACTCATGTGTATAGATGTTAGTCACTCATCAGCTCGCATCATGATACACACAATAATCATCGTACATTAATCGTAGTAGCGTTGTGCCTAGCACCTAATCAGTGCATCATGTACACATTAATCATGTAAATATCAGTGGTATCGTGTAGTCACTCATCAGATCGCCATTCATGGTACACAATAATCATCCCTAAACATATGTAATCAGCTGTATCGTGTAGTCACTAAGATCAGGGTTTGCTACATTGTACACCATAATCTCATGTTAGCATCTAATCAGTGTAGTCGTGTGACAGTCACTAAGGCGTGCACCATGTAACACAATAATGTCGATGTATTAAGCATTTTAAGTCAGTGTATTCGTGGTAGACTCCTAATACGTGGCCATCATGTAACACAATTGAATTCATGTAAAACATTAAATCAGGTTAATCGCTGTGAGCGCTAATCAGTGCATCATGTCACATCAATTAACTATGTTAGTACATTAAGTCAGTGTATCATGTAAGTCACTAATGAGTACAGTGTAAGTAATCAGTGTATCTTGTAAACATTAATCAGTGCATAAAAATAATAATGTTTCTGTACTTGCTCAATTTGATAAGAAGATATTGAAAATATCAAAAGTGCACCTTCTAGAATATTTGAGTTCTTATTTTTTTTACCAATATATAGTACTTAAAGTTAAAAGTAGCCGTCGGTAATGGATGGAAAGGATAACGAGGTATGTTTTGTCACAAGGATGATGAGAGTGATATAGATTGAAAACAGAATTCCTACTGGTGCTTTGTCAACTGAAGATGTTTACTCTGATCATGTCAATAATAATAACAAGAGACCAATAAACCTTACCGGTCACCCGAGTATTAGTCAAAATTATTACTAGTGCCAATGGCTATGGAATTTATATTAATTATTTNTCATGTCAATAATAATAACAAGAGACCAATAGACCTTACCGGTCACCCGAGTATTAGTCAAAAATATTATTAGTACCAATGGCTATGGAATTTATATTAATTATTGATTTCCCGGTTTTGCATACCTCAGCTAAAGTCTAATATTTACCAGCTTCATAAAACAGGAAGTGTTCTTAAAATATAAATATCCTCGTAAGTGCCCATACTAATGAGAAGCTACATAATGTTATAATAACAACAAACGACCAATTTAGACCCGCCCTCGGGGATGCGAAATTCACAATTTTGGTACATCCTGATTTGCGTTTCCGTAACATGCATTTAGTTCCTATACAGTATCAGCCAAATTAACTAGACATACTATGAGTAAAATTGACTAATAACTCCCGCCATCCACATATGTTTGTGCGGACTTGCATAGATGAAGCTTAAAGGTAAAAAATCATTCAAGGACAGAAACATTTCTAAATGAGAATGGCCAGATATGGCATGCTTATGGCAGATAACAAAGACATTATGGCATGGATCGAATGCATGTTAAAAACTCTATAATTTTTACCCTGGGGTCAAGGTCATAAAGAGATCATGAATGAACGCGACACATCATCTCATGGTGATAAACCCATGTGCCAAATATGGTATGCCAAGAAGTTGGGGACGGACAGGAATCTNTCATGGTGATAAACCCATGTGCCAAATATGGGATGCCTAGAAGTTGGGGACGGACAGGAATCTGGGCAGACAGATGGACAGAGTGATTCCTATATACCCCCAAACTTTGTTCGCGGGGGGTATAATGAATTCTTACAAATGATGTAGACAATAATGATTAAGATCACTTCTGTCCCACACTGAAACCAAACCCATACCCCTGGGATCATGAAACTCACAATTTTTGTAGAGGATTGCCTGCTCCTTATAAATATTTAATACCAATAGCGCTAATACAAGTTTACAAATTAATACTGTTATACCAAGTTTGGATTTGCCCTACAGGCAGAATTTCTTCCCGAAGTTCATAAAATTTACAACTTGGGTTGAAGGATTCCTGCTCCACAAAACTTTTCATACTGATGGAATGTTTTGAAAAGTGGTCAATGTTTGGCAATTTTTAAGGCCTTGTGGGTGAAAGAATTCTGAAATTTACGATTTATGCCCCACACTAAACTTGTAAAGAATTGGAAAGGTCCAACAGCAATAGGTCACTTGAATGTCTCAAATTAATATCTTCTAACATTGGAAAAACACTTTTCGTTTTCTTTCTCGACAAAAGCTTGTTAATTATGTTGAACTGTACAGGCTGAATAGTGGATGGCATACTATTTATCGGTGAGAAAAATAATTTTCACTGGTGTTATAAAACAATGAACAAACGACGCCTTCGATAAAACTCTCTGTAATTGTGGTTTACTACATGTGGCGTTATCAGCTTGCATCGACTATTCTAATCCATTTATTGCTGAAATAGGTGACATGCATCGACTCTTCTAATTCATTTATAGCTGAAATAGGTGATACACTATACAGTATAGACGTCTTGATGTCTGAACACGTGAAATATTACTTTTACTTCCTTGAAAACTTGCTGGAATATCAAGTGTATTGAGCTTTTGAATTACATTTCACATTTATATAGGGGCACCTAATCGTAACAAACTAGCCCACCCTCATATGAACTATCAATAGTCTTCAGCATAGTAAAATACATAAAACTGGTTGAAATTACAAAATACATGTAATATGTTTATTTCAATGGTCTCAAATGAGCGATACTTCATACACTGTAAGCATGTATACATTGATCAAGGATATCATGAAACAAGAATAACGGTAAAGCTGAACTGAATTTAACCAATGGACTACTGCATACACCCCACCCACCCCAACATTTCGCTACGACTCGACTCGAACATCCTCTACAAAGTCATTGTTCTGCTGATCGACAAATGTACCTTCTAATGTATGGAAAACACGAGTTGTTCTTTGTCGCGATTGACGTCAGCACAATACAGACCTTTTTGGAAAGACTCGCATATGTCAAACTTTGTGGCACTTCCCCTTACGCTCTTTAAAACAAATTTACACTGCATCCACGCGGGTCACTCCTATTACAACTAAACAATACCTAAAAACCGTACTTCTACCCCCATCATATTGGCCGTGGAAAAGCTCATTCAAACCGTATAGAGAAATATGCTTGGCATTGGATTTTTGATTTTTAAAATTTATAAGCATTCATGAATTATCGAAAGTGTCGAAAAGAGATAGCAAAAAAAGGTTAGAAATGATAAAAACAATCCCATGAATGATGAGCTTGGTAGTTTTACTGTTCACGAATGTTCGTAAAATAAACTGACTTTGATCATTCTGCTGCATCAATAGATCAAGTGGGATTTACCATAACCAGTGCACAGATCGCTATCAGAAGAGAAAATCCGATTTCTGCACACACAAATACTACATACAAAAGGATCGAATCCCCTTGAGTTCGGTTGTACATGGTGTAAAAAGAGACAGTCACAACGTAAAGCAGGTGAAATCTTCAACAGTTGCATTTCTTTTAACACGTTGTTTGGATAGATGGCACCATCCAGATTGATCCGAGGAAGACAACTCGCAGATGAAGAATACACAACTCAAGGTTAACACAACCCAGGTGTTCCTTATCAAAATGTTATGATTTGAAATACAAACAGGGAAAGGAGATGAACGACGTCTCTAACGAAAAAAAAGATCTGTCTTATGTAATCAAACAAAATGAAGCAAAGATAAAACATTAACAATACGTCAAATAAACACTAGAAAACTACCATTGACAAGCGGAGAAATTCCATTGCTTTTAAAAATAATTTTTAGCTGATATAGTCGATATGTACATGTAGATATCGACCTGTCGCTTCTGCTTGGGTGATTTATTATAGCTTTTGAAGTCATTTTAACTAAGATCTAAAAATATGCTAAATCAATTTTACCTGGGGAGTGTCTCCCGATTATAATGTATGGGCGTTAAGAATGAACAGTAAGTTATTGATTTGCCTATTCTACATAGCAGTGCATAAACGTTCACGCAAATATGTCAAAGATTAAGCCGCCCTCACAGGTCTTTAATTGATAAATTACGAAGATTAGATATGAAAAAACCATTTCAAAGAAAACCCCTTAAACGTACAACGAGTATTCACACTACACTGGAATAACTTCCAAAGTATTAGCAATTACAATCCTTTTTATTGACGAATGAAACGAAACCAACGGAAATAACATTTTTGTCGCCACCGTTTGGAAATTAATAGAAACTGAAATAAGCTTAATGAAGTGCGTGTTAATCAGATTAATACCATTCTAGTAATACGGTGGCTTTGATGTACATAAGGATTTGATGTATTCTCTTGAAAACATGATTTACTAGTTACATTTCAATCTACCCATGTCACAAACCATCGTGGCGTATTAATACATACTAGTATACAGGTATATGATACAGTTCTGTATTGAATGATCTCGATTAACGAAAATGTTGCTTCCATCTTAAAGAATCGGTCAACGTGTCCGACATTATTTTCCAAGGGGAAAAGAATGGTACTAAACTATTTGGGATGGATAACTAATCTGGAATCTGCATGTGTTTAACTGTCCTCGACTTAACCATAAAGGAGTACCAATATCGGGGAAATGCAGATGCAATTCAATTATGTACATAATGGAGCGATCCACTGCAATTTCTAATGTAATGAAAATGTCTTATTACGTCGGGACCGGCTTCTTCGATTAAAGCAGTGCTTGTCTATATGACTCATGTATCCCTTGTTTGTCCTGTATAAATTCATTGTCCGGAAATGGGGAAGATAGAGACTCAACCACCGTAAAAACAAGTCTTAACTTCATTCATATCATGTTATCGAAAAAGAGAAGACATCACTGTATCAACATTCTTCAGGTATATTCCTGCTATTGATGATAATTCAGTTTCTTACATTTAACTTGTATGTCCCAATCTGGGGGGAAAATCTACAAAATATATTTAATAAAACACTGATAGAGCTTCGAGCTGTTGAACAACCGCCAGGTTCGCGGATCCTTAAGTAGGATGAAAAGTGGCACGTTTGCGTGTGAGCACATTTGAATTGCATATCAGCATACATATTTTTATCGGATCCTAGCGGAATTCTCGTATTTCACATGTCAGTTACAATAATAATTTATACCCATGATACTCCCTTCCAAATAACCCAAACTCCCCTCTTCAAATCAATTAATGGTGTTCCGAACGTTCAAGCGATATTCAAAATGAAAACAAATGATATCGTAGCATGCGTGCCTATAAATGAGTTTTATTATTCTGATTCACAGACAAGATTCATTACGCCTTGTTTTTATTTTCACTCTTTGAATCGCAGACTCGATTCCAATGCGATCTATCATTAATAGAATAATCCGAAAACTCTGGAGTAGCCCTATGTAAAAGAAACATGTTATAGAATTGCTATTCTGATCAATACGGTTGGATCGATATTCTATTCATATGCATGTGCACTTCTTTCCTAGATTTATCCAAATTAATCAACCGGGCCGAATTCGCACAGGGTTTTAATACTTTCGCCAACACCGAATGTTTTGAGAATCATTATTCCGTTGTAATCCAATTTATTTCATTTTCAACCATTTCGGTAAGGGGAAAAAGGCAATTAAAATTGACAATTGTGGAAACTTTTGTAAAGTGACTACATCATGCGGCAAAAGATCTATACTATTTATTGATTGCTTCTGTCCCTTGAATTCACATTTATCAAATGATATAGACCAGCGAAAAAGAAATAAAAATTTACAAAAAATGTAAATAACTACTAATATATTGTAGAGTTTTTCTGCAGTGTACACTTAAACACGTGTTGAATTCCCTGTATATTGGAAAGCATCCTTAATCAATACCGACACCTCATACTAACTGAAATTAAAAATGAACTCACCTTTAACTGGTTAAAAAGCAATTCTTGTTTTGGTGAATCTCCTATCTCACACCTTATGTACATTTAAACATCGCAGGTGAGGAGACACATATATAAAAAGGAAATCTTCAATAAAACATAAAAACGCCCGTTCAAAGGATGATGCTTTTCTCCAGAGTTAGCTTAACACTATCCATCATATGGATTCACAAGAAGAGTGTGTTTGGTGTCCATAAACATCCCCGTTGAGAAGAAATCAGAGCAGAGCAAAATGTATGGCCCACAGCAAGATGCTCGATGTGTATTCAAGATAGCGGAAAGTAAAAAAAAAAAAAAAAAAAGAACCGCGTATTTCTAAGAATCTATTATTAACAATTACATATATCCGATCGGACGCTGCAAATCACTTTGCGTTAAATATATCGAGGGAACAGAATCCTTCATGAGCATATCTACAGATATTTCATCAGAAACCGTTTTGAGCAAGGCATCCCGATCTTTTGCCCGCCTTTGATTTTTCTCATGGGCTAGGAACTTACGATCAATTGATCGCTCAATTCGTCGTGTGATCAAATTTGGAAGTGTGTTTTTTTGCTTGTAATTTAGAGCCGTGAATACACACGCGGGGGGAAAATTAAAGCGAATTATCTGCCGAGATCGAACAGGGAAGAATTCTTACAGTAAAACGGATTCTTTGAAACAGGAGGGGCAAATTTATATATAGCTACAGTAATTGCTATACGTTTCATCACACGATCAACATCTCCCCCCAAAATTGTATGCCGCCATGATCTACAACCGTTGTGCATTCAAGCAAATTAAATTACAAACACTTTATAAAATAGTTATTGATGTAACATGTTTTTCTAATTATACCAATGCATAACATAGACGCAGTTTACATAAGAAGACCAGCAAGACGGAAAATCTTAAATCATAAATTCATTAAACATGTATTCATAGAATTGCAGATTTTCAACCGGTTGCGGTGGCTTAGTGGTTAGACTGTTTCCTTCATGGTTGCAAGGTCCAGACTTGGAGACTTGTTCATGCCTTGGCCACTTTAAAGTACACAGTGACTTCTCCCTCGAAAATGGTGTGCGAGTTGCGGGTCTTACGGATGAGGCCTTCGGTGTCGCGGCAGGTTTAGCACCACGCAAGAACCTGTACATTGATTGCCACGTACAGGTCTTTAATGGCAAACTTGCATGTATAAAGAAAAGTATACAAGCAGACTGA
>CAJDSM010064691.1:0-12536 GCA_903981925.1 Ostrea lurida | reverse complement strand
TTACACAAAACCCCTCCAAGTAATCAATTATCACATTTTTGAGTAATTGTGCCCATCTCTGAAAGACATATAAGAATGAAAATCTTAATCATGTATACTTAAAATACTCCTCTCCGACTTTTATTTGAATTTTTTTATGATTTGGATTACTGGCATGCACAAAGTAAGCTGCAGAAAGTTACTTGAAATATTATTAAATACTTGAATGACAAAAGTGGCAAAAACATGCTAAAAAAACAATTAATGGACATGAAAATAAATGAAATACAACTACATGTGCTGAATATATGGATCAAATTAGGATTTGCCTTCTTGTGACCTTGACCTTTTATATTTACCCTTTAAAAAATAACAATAGGACCTTTAGATCTTTATGCACTTTATTCCTTGATATTTATAACCCACTAAATGCACAAACAGGAAAGAATGAATGATTCAACAAGAACATGCAATACAAATTTTCACTGCAATTTTTTAAAATACAATACCCTAGTGGTAGTCTGCAAATACCTATAACCTCGGAGTAAGGTCACTATAGTGTGTTACAAATTTATCTATATTTTGTAAATCAATAATGCAGACAAGAGCAAACCTGATGACATTTATCAGTTAACAAATATATTTTCATGAACTGAACAAAAGCGATGATCAGAAATCATGTTTCCTTTGCATTTCACACTTTTAAAGTCTCACAACATATCTATTGTCAGGTAGATATATGCATCAGATGTGTACTGTTAGTTACTATCGTTGCCATGGTAAAATGATTATATTACCTGGTATTGATGCCAGAGCCAAGTCGTTTGGATTTAAGTCGTATTCTACAGCAGCAGGGCTACCCTGACGGAGACTGGGATTAATTTTTGTCCGACAGGGTTCCCCTTGTCTTCTCAAACTGTCTGCTGTCACGTCTGCAATAGGGAGTAATACATCAATCCTTCATTAGTACTATCAAGTGTGAGACAGGGAAATTCCACCGAGGGGACAAGATTCACAGTCTAGGACGAGGCTTTGCCGAGAATCACATCTAGGACGAGGCTTTGCTGATGAGGCTTTGCTAAGTCCTAGACAGTAAATCTTGTTCCATGCACAGTTGAAATTTTAAGTTCAAGTTTAATGGCCCTAGCCCCAATATAGTTTGGTCTCTGTTATGCCTACAATGAATTCGTAATTACTGATATATGTACTATGACCTTAAACTTTGACCTCTCAGACGTTGATTACGAAAAACAATAGGAATCTTCCTCCTATCATGATGATCAAATGTGCCAACTTGTAAAGTTCCTGGAGCTCAAGGTTCAGTCTGTATTGTACCCACAAAGTTTTCCTATTAAGTGACACTACAATTTTGACCTTGAGAAACATAAGGCATCTTCCTCTTATCATGCTAATCCGAGATTCCTCTGACTCTAACCCCCGCTTTTATATTGTGACATGTGCGGGGGAGAGTCAGAGCGCACTCCATATTGAAAAGTGGGAATTCAGCGACACCAGCTGGTGTCGCTGCTCTGCCTACCTTTTACAACTTTATTTCCCGGATCTATCTTCCAGGACGCGAGGATTAAGTCATCGGATGATTATTCTACAAGTAAATCATAATTAATACGATGCTATCGCCGTTTAAACTGGAATTTTGTGTGTTTATGTGCTGACGTTCTTTCAAAGAAATCGAATGGCGAGGAAGCGACCTAATTCAAACTGAGGCTTGAGTTGTCGGTGTTAGGGTCGTTTAAACGGCGATAGCATCGTATTAATTATGAATTACTTGTAGAATAATCATCCGATGACTTAATCCTCGCGTCCTGGAAGATAGATCCGGGAAATAAAGTTGTAAAAGGTAGGCAGAGCAGCGACACCAGCTGGTGTCGCTGAATTCCCACTTTTCAATATGGAGTGCGCTCTGACTCTCCCCCGCACATGTCACAATATAAAAGCGGGGGTTAGAGTCAGAGGAATCTCGGATTATTATCATGCATACAGTTCAGTCTGTAAGATGCCCATGTTTTCCTTCTAAATGATATAAAGATCTTAACCTTTGACTTTGAAAAACCAATATAGGCATCTTCCTCTCATCATGGTGATCAAAGTTGTAAGATCATGCCAGGGAGATTATGGCTCAGTCTGTATCCTGCCCACAATGTTTTCTTAGTAAGTAATATTATGACCTTGACCTTTGACCTTGAAAAACAATAGGCATCTTCCTCTAATCAAGGTGATCAAGTGTATTTTAAAAGTTTAAAGATCCTGAAGTATACAGTTCAGTCTGTATTTTCCCCATCCCATTTTCATATCTAGTAATACTATGACCTTGACATTTGACCTATACTATGACCTTGACATTTGACCTTGAAAAACAATGAGCACCTTCCTCTAATCATGGTGATGAAATGTACCGAGCTGTAAGATCCTGGGTCTTACGATTCAGTCTGTATCCTGCCTACATTTTCCTACTAAGTGACCTTGACCTTTGACCTCGGACCCTGAATAACAATAGACATCTTCCTCTCATCAAAGTGATCAAATGTACAAAGTTGCAAGATCCTGGAGCTTACAGTTTGGTCTGTATCCTGCCTTACTAGGCCCAGACACATAGACAGACAAACAGACAGATAGTAACACCATACCAAAATATGTCCCATCATTGACAGGCATATAAAAAGTTTGTCCACAACAAAACTATATCATATTGAAATTTTAGAAAACTATACCAAATTGCAATTTAAAAAAACCCAGCACATTAATGTGTCATGTAAATTATATAGAAAATATATGGTGTCACAATCAATGATGTCACAGCAATGTTAAAGCAGGGAAATGTCACATGGTTGCCTCACTTGGGTAAAGTCGATCTTATACTGGTGATAATGTGAGAAATCAGACACAGAAACAGACACTCATATTTACCATCCAATTAACACTCCCTCAAGTTTTCTCATACTAATAAAACAAGAGCAACGCTAACGAAAGTTTTCTCCTACTAATAATAAAAGAGCAACGCTAACGTGGCATAATACGCCTG
Organism: Ostrea lurida; assembly: GCA_903981925.1. Classification (NCBI taxonomy): domain Eukaryota; kingdom Metazoa; phylum Mollusca; class Bivalvia; order Ostreida; family Ostreidae; genus Ostrea; species Ostrea lurida. Next base: position 9,517 of record CAJDSM010064691.1, on the reverse strand, counting down.
TACTGATTTTAGTGGGATTCATATATCATTTAATCTTATTTTAGGTGATTGTCTATAGCTAGCACCGATTCTCCTTGGTTAAAACACCTTTTAAGAATTGAAGTGATTTTTCTGATCAAAAATTAAAGTCTAATGAACATTATTTTGTCGTTGTAAATATAAAATTAAATGATAAGAAATAAATCTTATATTTTTTCCACGATGTGCAGGTTATCAGAGAGATTTTGGACAACAATATTAATTTTATTTCATTCCTCAATTCATATGAAATGACTGTTATAACTTTCAAGTTTACCCGGAGATTGAACTGATGTTGCCTATTTGCAAACTATATAATCCGCGTAGCGGATTATATTATGTTTGCAAATAGGCAACATGGTTCAATATCCAGTAAACTTGAAAATTATAACAGTCATTTCTTATAATTAAATTTCCAACGACTATTTTGAAGTCATAGACTTTATTTCGAAGTCTGAATAACAAACAAATGTCAAAGTTCATGTCGTAGGAATTTAGTTTCAACTGACGTCATAATGAGGAATCGATCATTTGTCTGTGACGTATAGAATTGTGACGTACGAAGTTCAGTTTATACGGTATGAACTGTAAAATTAGGGTTTACACGGATTAAACCTGAAAAATTGTAATAGAACAGATAGGGAGACCGTGTGCAAAATCTAATTATTAAAATATATCATAAACTTATCGTATATATATAGCAATATTCCATCATCACATGCAAGAGCTTGTTCTGTGTACGATCAGTTTTTAAATCAAGGTTGGCTATACTGACAAATAAGTTGATGTTACAATTAAGCAACAGTCATGTTTAAGTATTATACCATTTTGCAAATTCTATGGTCAAAACTATCTAACCAATGCATCCTGTTATTGGCCCGGTTATGTGTTGGAATACGAATTGTTAGCGTTTTCTTTACCAAATGATTTTGACTGTAAATTACTCTTAGACTATGTTTATCTGATCGAAATATAGGGCTCACAGCAGGTGTGGCTGGTCAAAATGGGATATGTAATCTTCACTTTCAAATTGGCTTCAATACATATTTTTTTTATGAAAGAATGATGAACTTTACCCATATTCTGTTTTCTATCAAATAATAATTCAGAGCAGAAGGCCTTATAAAATTTCTTTCAATGTATTGGAGAAATGAAAAAAAAAAAAAAATATCCTACATTGAATTTATCGGTTAGAATTGGTCAGCGATCTTGGTAAGCTGCTGCCATATATCTCACTGTAAACAAATTCTTTCCTGGTTGAAATTGGTTGCTTTGGGAATAGATTTTCAAGATTTAGCAAAAATCAATATAATGATGATAAAAAACCAACTTGGGATACACGTCAAGGCCTAGGCTCCAAGGCGAGTCATTCTACATTGTCAATTCAACTTTTTGAAAAGGTTTCACACCATTTTTAAAAAAAAAAAAAAAAAACCACCCACAAAACTAAAGTAGCCGAGCCATTAAATTACACAGAAACATTCTAGTAAACAATTGTTAGAAACAGGATTTCCATTTTACCGTTAGTAATTCTGCTGTATTTGATCTTGGTGAAATAAACATGAAGCGGCAGTGAATGACCTTGATGTCTATAAAATCATCAAGCAAATCCCTCCCACAACGAATATTTAGTTTTATTACAATCTTTAATCCTTTCCATATTGACCTTGATCTTTTAAATTTCTTCTTAAAACCCCAAAGAGACCTAGATCTTTTAAATTCCTAGAATTAAAAAAAAAATCAATCGGAACTGTTACTTCAATTAATTTCAAAAATTTCCTTTCTGTGACAAATGACCTTTTAAATTTAGCTTTGAAAACAAGCAGAAAATAAGATTTGAATGCAAAATATCATTCCTGAAAGTTTTACAAAACATGATAGACAAGAAGTGTGGTTAAATCTTGTAGAGAAGGAATTTCAGAATTCTCTCTCTAGTGAACATATGACCTATTACCTTAAAGAATTCAACCTTGAAAACTAACACAAAATAACATCTTTATACAATGCATCGTTCATTAATTAAAATTGAAAATATCAGGTAAGAGATGCACATGGCATAATGTGATAAACCGCTGTCTATGGGCAGGAGCCCTATAGCAATCATGCAGCTTTTCCATCTGTCTGTCTGTTACAAACGCAATACACTCAAAAGGGCTGGCACCAATTAATATGAAACAAAGTTTCAATTGAATCAGATGTAAAGTTTTTTTAATTATTGTCCAGAAACCTCATTTTCTGAAATTTTTTCAAAGTTAATATTTTGTCATGGTGACCTTGACCTTGGACGGATTTTCCCAAAAATTAATAGTGTTCTTACTCACTTTATACAGTAAAATACCTGTATCTCGAACATGGTTATCTCGAATACCCTGCTTTATGTCAAAGTCGACGGCCGGTCCCGGCTGTTTTCCCTATATAAATGATTTAAAAACTCCTGATATCTCAAACACGTTTATCTCGAATACTCCGCTTATGTCGAAGTATTTTCAAGGTCCCATGCCCTATTTCACCTGGTTTATCTCGAAGTGCAGTCAATTTTCCGGTCTGCTTACCCTACCTGGCCTACTCAAGTCACATATTCACGCCTCGGCTGTAGAAACTAATGATAATTGAATCAGGATAGAAACTCCCAATTTTGACAACTCGCAATTACTTAATGCTAGTACTTTTAAAATGTTACTCGCAATTTCCAAAGGCCTTCTTGCAATTTGAGACTAAAAACTTTACGGTAAATTCTTAATTTCAGATGACTTCACATGTTTGGCTTAAATTTCCTATTCAATGCAGTAATGACACAAAGTATAGACAAGCAACTGATAAAAACAACTGGTAATTTTTTGCAAGTTTCCAAATTCTTAACTCGCAAATTAGATATTTCAACTAGTATTTTGCGAGTTTTATTTAGTGAATTTCTAACCCTGTAATTGTCGACCAGTAGTCCACGCTTGCCTTTTCCAGGTAGACCCGGGTTGCAATAATTAGTTTAACAGCTTAGGTCATCACTGCACTTTTTTTAGTCCGCCGCCAATTACGACCTGACACTCCGATTCATCAAATATCCTCCGTCTAAAAAAAAATGTTGAAGATCGAATTTGGATATCTCGAACCCCCGGATATCTCGAAGTTTTTTCAAATGTCCCTTGGACTTCGAGATAGAGGTATTTTACTGTATATAACAATATCCTCAAGTTTAATTTTTAGAATAAGAAGTAAATTTTTGGAGTTATTGCCAAGAAACCTTATGTTTTCAAATTGTTTCTGAGTTTTTTGTTCACTGTGACCTTGATCTTGGACAGATTTTCCCGAAAATCAATATTGTTTTCACCCATTTAATATGTAACAATATCCTAAAGTTTCAAATGAATCAGATGTAAACTTTTTGAGTTATTGTTTGGAAACCTAATTGTTGATGCCCTCCCACCCGCTTGCCCACCTCATGCAGCCATCATCAAAACAATTATAGTCAAGTTCAACTTCGTTGCAACTCGGCTAAAAATCAGATCAGATAATAATCAAATTATACTCAACCTGTGACTAGAAAAATAAAAATATGACATGAAGATATATGTAAATCTGTCTTCCTCATGTTTTGACGCCGTCTTGTTTTGTTTTTGATACTTCCTATTATGGGAAATTTAAAACCCCAACAGAAAAACATAATTTTCTGAAATTTACGTATGTCTAAAAATATCAGGTTTTCATCCGCCGTATCGCGATATATATCGTGGGACGAATTATCACAATATATATCGATAAAACCTCACATCCTGCCAAAGTACAGATTACACATACAACATGGATGTGAATAGGCAAATGCTACTTCATGATCTATGATCTACAAATGCTTAAAATTCATAGGCAAGTTATTATGTAAGTCATACAGTACTTTATATGACAACTGAGGAAACTCTCAAATAAGTACCACTGTGACAGTGGTTGTAAAAATCAATAGCTTGAGCTAAACAGTTAGTCAATGTTACAAGGACTACTGCAGTTGGCATCTGTAAGAGAAATCACCAACTCCCACTGTGTTGTGAATTGTGAGTCTCTTTTACTGAGGAGACTCTTGTGTATTTCTAAGGTTTATCAAGAAACTAGTCATAAAAGCTTCAAACAAAATAAAACAGAAAAATAATTGTTCACAGAACCTCAAATATAGTGACATAGATTTAGAAATATGACTGAAATGGGTTTCTGTAGACACCTAATGACTAATGGACTTGCATATATATTTTTACAAATAAAGCTTGTACATATACCCTTTTGTTGAATGTAAATGAACTTAGAATAGTAGTTCCACATATTTTTTTTTCATGCACAATTTTTCTCATTTCCTCAGATTTTTTCCTCTTAATTTTTGTACCCCTGGTTAGGAAATTTTGCGTTATTTGTAGAAATAATCAATAGTTTTCAAAAGAGTTACATGTATTTGGTGTTGGTAGTTAGTTGAGGTTATTTCCTGAGGTGCACTCAGGCTGGTTAACGTGGATTTGAGCATAGTCTTGTTTGCGGGTAAAATTTTTTTTTTTTTAGAAAATGCAGCGTAGCTATAGGGTATTGTTTTTCCAATGTCAGCAGACGAGACAGGTAACATAGAATATTTCTGTCTGCATTATTTGGCATCAATTCAACAAACCGATTTTTAATTATTTTTTCTTTTTAATTATTTTTTCCATTTACCGTTATAGTGAAAATAATTACTGATGGTGATACTTTGTCCTCATTACATGTGAAAACAATAAGTACAGGTGCAAGCCCAATGTATTTTACCAAACCCAATTTTAAACAAGATGTGTTTGTCAAACACTAATGCCCATCGAATATTTCACATGCTAGTGAAAAGGGCTTGTCATAAGGAATACACATATGAAATCCATATCACTTGCTATTCAAAAGGTATGGCCAATGTTAAAAGTTTTTGAAAAGTAGGTCAGAGTTCAAGGTCAAGCAGTCCAAGTGTTTGGAATCAGTTTAAAGGGTACACATGTGGAATATGAAAGCCCTATCACTTACCATTCTAAAGCTATGGCCAATGTTAAAATTTTTGGAAAGTAGGTCAAATTTTGGTACCAACGAAAATGTCTTGTCATAAGAAACATACATGCGAATCATCAAAGCCTTATCACATACTATTCAAAAGTTAAAATTTCAGAAAAGTAGGTCAAATTTCAAGGTCAAGGTCAGGAGGTCAAAAACTTTGGTACATATTTTAAGGGCTTGTCATTAGGAATACACATGTGCAATATAAAAGCCCTATCACTTATCATTCAAAAGTTCTGGCCAATGTTAAAGATGTCAAATGTCAAGGTTTCAAGGTCAAACATTTTGATACCAACGGAAAGGTCTTGTTATAAGGAACACACAATTGTGAAATATCTAAGCCCTAATACTTACCATTCAAAAGTTATAGCCAAGGTAAATGTTTCAGACAGAAGGACAGACTGACAGACAGGGGGAAAAAAACAATATGCCGCCTGATCTTCGATCTCGGGGGCATAAAAATGTATTGAACCGAAGATTGAGATAATGAATCGAACACTGAATTGATCATTTATATATTGAACAGTATCAATATTATGGTGAATCATTTCAGCCCTATTTGATTTAATTCGTGATTAGAAAATTTGTATAATTATTATTTGTCATCTTTCATTAGAGTCATCTCTGGTTTCTCCTATCCTGCTTTGCTTTATGTATATGTCACAATAAAAATAATTATATATTTTGGTAAATATTTTTTCACATACATTATACCAATGAACAGTACGGCCATGCAATACTACAGTCCAGGAGTGGGATATTACCTGATACAGGTGTAGGTAGTGTTGATGGGTCTTTGTCTTGAGGCTGTTGTACTGGCACGCTTGGTCCATTGGAACTATCTGTATGTTTGGAGGGTGGAATTCTACAAGTCTCATTCTTGTAGTATGGAGGGCTAGCCTCATGTACAGCTTCATAACCATGTATCGGGCTGTTCTTTGGAGAAAAACCCCCTTCTGGGGGGAGTGGAGACAAGGCTTGGGAGACAGGAGCAGTTTGTAATTGAATGTAATCCTCAGCGGGAGTTACTGCTGAAAAAAAATTAAAAATATTGATAATTTATCCTTCAAAAGCCACAATCATGACACAATTTTTAAATAAATAAACTTAATCATGTTTGAAAATACAAGAGAGCCTGAACTGCAGCACTTCCATGTCTGCATATTGCACGAAGCACGATAGCACATAGTGAAAAATATGCCAGTATGAAGCATTGCAGTTGAAATACATGTGTGGCAGTCTGACGGGTTCATTCACTGATGGCCAGTTAGCTCAGTTGGTCAGTTGATTAGAGAATTCAGGGGGCCCGGGTTGGAATCCTAGTCTGGTCTGTTGCATTTTCTTCCTATTCCTGTTACATTTACATTGGTGCCATATTCCAGCCCTGAAAACTGACAGGTGAAAATGCCTGCCAGAGGAAAAAGAATCTGGGTTGATGTCTTCAAGTGTGAAGACATTTCAAGTGTGAAGACAATTCAAGTGTGAAATTCCAAGTATGAAGACATTTCCAGTGTGAAGACATTTAAGGAGGAAGAAATGTAATGGTCAAATGTGTTTGATCGCCGGTGGCCTGTTATGTGCTTTATCAACTGAGCTATCTGCCCACCGGTAGTGGAACCCAACTGACCATTGCATTCCTCCCTAGTTTTCACACTTGAAGACATCAAACCAGTATCTTTTAAAATTCCTGGCAGGCATTTTCACCTGTCAGTGCCTGGGGCTTGTCTATGGCACCAAATGTAAACGGAGAAAATGCAATGGACCAGACTGGGATTTGAACTCGGGCCTCTGGAATCTCCAGTCAGGTGCTCTACCAACTGAGCTATCTGAGCCACCTGTGATCAAACACATCTAACCACTACAATATATAACCTACTTTCGGCTGGTGACTATGACCTTTGGATCTCAAAAGTGATAGAGGTTATATATATCCTTTTGTGATAAAACCTTATATGTTAAGTTTTACAATGTTTTTCAAAAAGCATATAATTTTTCATGGTATTTCAGGTACAATTCAACTCTTGTGTATTTGCTGAAGGTGGTAAGTATGGACATAACTAAGTTAAGGATATAGAAAACAAGGATCAATGACAATCGGAGATCAAAGCCAAGGCTCCTGTACTCCTAATTAGATTGTCTAACCACTCCTAATTAAATTGTCTAACCACTGAGCTAACCAGGCCGATAACCTATAGCAATAAACCCCAAATCTATTAGAATGAGGAGATGAAAAAATAGCTTTATTATAAGAAAAATGGTAGAAACGTCTTAATGATCTTAATCATTCAATATTTGAGATATCATCATTCTGTATAATATGATCACTGACCTTACAGTCCTTTGATCTAAAATCAATTACACTATGAGACCCAGTGACCTTTGACCTTCTGACCTAAAAGGTGTTATCCTAATGTCCTATAGACCCTCCATGTGAATTGCTAAAGCTCTAGTAGTCTTTCTGTAAATCAAAGCACTGTAGATGACCTAGTGGCCTTGATATTGGACCTAAAAGTAAGGGGTCCCTTTTATTAATAGTCATGAAGGCTCTTTAAGTATATAGTTTTCTAGTTAAAAAAGTATTAATATGATCTGGAGACCCATTCTCACAACATGTGACAAGGTGATTTTGACTTAGGAACTTCTGATTTCAAAACAATAGAGGTTACCATTTTGTCATAGAGACTTTTCATGTGACAGTGAGTTACATTGTTAAACCTCAAACAGCAGCCGACATAAAATATCCAGAAACCAAGGTTTTAGGGAACAAGGGAGCCACATCAAAACCTTCGAATAATTCTCAGCGCAAAATATGTATTGACTTGCTTTATTTTCTTTGATTCTATTCATTATCAAAAACCAAAAACACTGATGGAGCCTTGGAAGAATTCAGTGGCCTTGAAACCATAAGTGCCATCACTGAAACATTTAAAATTATTCTACTTCAGAGCAACATGTTGTGAAGTCTCTCAATGGCTAGAATACATTTTTACCTGACAGAAACATTGGACTAGCGACAGATTGTTAAATGTCTTTTTTTTTACTTCCTGTTTTGAACTTTTGTTTCGAACCCTTGGGAATTCAAACAAAAAAGATAAACTGCATAAACTATAAACATTTCTTTTTCACAAGACATCAGGAAATTGGAGTGAATACCTCTCTTAGTTTCTGGGGAGTCCAGTATCCGTGGACCATCATCCTTCTTTAGCTCAGCGGAAGAATGCCGTTTTTCTGAGAGAATTCATCCAGGTCAATTGTACTGCAAGCTGAAGTCCCCATTGTCGGTTCCACCAACTTGGCTTGTGTTGTTCCATAAATTGGGTCCCAGAAAGGCTGATGCAATCCCATATCCTAATGAGACTTCACCTTTTTTTAAGTTTGCAGCTGAAAATAAAACAAGCTATCAAATATATAAGAATTTATATCAAGTGCACGCAAGAAGATAAGATAAATCAACATTTTTTTTTCAAGTTTTCAAATCTCAGCATGGTCAAGAAATTGAACTTCATGTCTGCATGTAGAAATTCTGCATAAAATTGAGCATGACATGGCTTAATTTGATGATATTGATACTTTTTTTTTTTGGTTGGTATGTGTGATTCTGATACATGTATCTTGATATTTTAGCAAGTGAATGTAAAGAGCTAAATCCCATCAAAAGGGGAATCAGCTCATCTCAAAAATTACAAGATGTGTTTGTGAAACACAAATGCCCCCACATTCCACATGCCCATGGAAGGGGCTTAGTAAGGATTAGGCATGTGAAATATGAAAGGTGGGTTTATCCTTACCATTCAAAAGTTATGGCCAATGTTAAAATTTTTAAAATGTAGGTCAAAAGTTCAAGGTCAAGGTCAACATTTTGGTACCAGATAAAAGGGCTTGTCATAAGGAATACACATGTGAAATATGAATGCCCTAACTCTTGCTCATTCAAAAGTTATGCCAAAAGTTATGGCTAATTGTTAAAGTTTTTGAAAAGTAGGTCTAAGTTCAAACTCAAGGTCAAAACGTTTTGTACCCACGAAAAGGTCTTGTCATAAGGAACAAACATGTGAAATATTAAAGCCCTAAGTACTTACCATTCAAAAGTTATAGCTATGGTTATGTTTTTGAAAAGTAGGTCAAACTTCAAGGTCAGGAGGTCAACAATGTTGGTACCCATGGAAAGGGCTTTCATAAGGAACATACATGTGAAATATCAAAGCCCTTAGTACTTACCATTCAAAAGTTATAGCTAAGGTTAAAGTTTTTGAAAAGTAGGTCAAACTCAAGGTCAAAGTCAGGAGGTCAAACATTTGGTACCCACGGAAAAGTCTTGTCATAAGAAATATACATGTGAAATATCAAAGCCCACGTACTTACCATTCAAAAGTTAAAAATTTTGGTTAAGTTTTTAAAAGGTCAAACTTCAAGGTCAAGGTCAGGAGGTCAACTATGTTGGTACGCTCCACGAAAGGTC
>CAJDSM010064680.1:0-14022 GCA_903981925.1 Ostrea lurida | reverse complement strand
GTTGATCAAGTGTCGACTCATAAGTCAGGCAGACCCCCCCCCCCCAACTGTAAGATAACGTTGCCGCCGATATTTGTACATGTATATATACTTGAGCACACCAGTTCTGCATACCGGTCAGGCAGGACCAAATTGTACACATACGTTGCGCATATCTGCTATATTTTGAACGCACTAACTGCCTCCTTGAGGTCTGATACTACGCAGACCGATCCCGGTGCCTAGGCGTGACAAGTAGTCAGACACCTTACACTTTACACAAGGTACACGTTGAAAAGGCGAGTAGTTTAAAGATGACTAAGATGAATTAAGGCAGGAACAGACTTGACATATATAGATATAAAAATACACAATTTATAAGTACATTGGAGTTCAGCATTGGCATAATTCGGAAAATTTGTAATACATGTAGTTTGGTTTATAAAAATATTCTCACAGATACTTTTTTCGCCAGTCTTTAAATAAATGGCATTCACCAAGAACATGATATTCATCAGCTATTTGATTCGTTTTACAATGTGGCAAATTTCTCTCATGTTTTGGAAGTGCACACACATCTCTCAGTCTTGGACTGGAGTCGGTGATTGCAAATATTGTATCTAGTTTTTAGTATTATATAGAGGATCTTGAATGAGGCCTTTATGGCATATGAAATTCGTTACGGATTATATACATTTCCCGAGCCTTGCGCAGGGAAATATTTTAATTCGGTAACGAAGTTTCATAAAATTGAATACTGCCATAGCACGATTAGTATAAGATTCTATTTACCACGCAACGATCCATAAAGGCATATTTGATTACTTTCTATCTTCACAACCGATTTTCGCTTTGGTTATTTGTTCGACGTCATCAGTTCGATTGTGACGTCGTCTGCAACGTCACGGTTTTGAGAAGCGGAAATTTCTTGTTCTACACTTATTTTCACTTCATAAAAGACACAAAATGCCCTTGGAATAACCTCGGTGATAAAACAATTCTTTTTACCGTGAAAGTTTACCAGTTCTCGAAGGACTGATGCTGCAGTTTTCTTTACCGTAGCGCAAGATGATACCCCGTTGATTGACCTTCCTAATTTGCATTCTATGACCTCAGGTACGAGTTAAATAGCGTTTTCGAACCCGTGTTATGAACCCGAAAAAACCAGTACAGTTGTGTGAAAATAGAGGATCTTGAATGAGTGCTTACGGCATATGAAACATTGATGAAATGAGTTACCGGAATTAATATTTCCCTGAGCCTGGCGAGGGAAATATTTAAATCGGTAACGAATTCATAAATTCATATTGCCATAAGCACGAGTTTAAGATTCTATGTATCACACAACGATCATTTAAAGGGCATATTTTTGATTTCACTTTCTTATTTCACAACCCGACATTTTCGCTTGTTAATTGTTTTGACGTCGTCAATTCATTGTGACGTCGTCTGCAACGTCACGGTTTGAAAGAAGCTGGAAATTTCTGTTACATTTATGTTCCACTTCATAAAAGACACCAAAAAATGCCCTTGAATAAACCTCGGTGACAAAACTAATGTCTCTTTACCGTCAAAGTTTCAAATTTCGAAGGCTGCATGTGCAGTTTCTAGTTGATTTGATCCCCGTGATTGACCTACATGTACCTAATTTGCATCTTATGAACTTCAGGTACGAGTTAATATCGTTTTTCCGAACCCGTGTTATGAACCCGGAAAACAGTACTTGGTGTGATAAATTAATATTTCCTGACCAAAGTTCAATTTGAAAAATACTGGGTAATCTACCTTGTAGGACATCATCGAACCACGGTGATTACGCTTTGTTCCTCTCTAACGTGATGTAGGAGGAAACGGAAGCGTAATCGACGTGGATGAACGAAGCGTAACAATACGTGGGTTCCGACGATGACGCGATGTAAGAGAGAACGAAGCGAATCAACTGTTGGTTCCGACGATGACCCTTAGAAAACTCAATGATATTAAGACGTTGTCACAACATAATTTTAACCATTGAATTTATTGAAAGCTTTTTTCATCCATACTTGGGAATACCCACAAGTTATCAAAAATATTTTAATACGATGATTAGCCAAAAATTTCATAAATGCGTTTTCACAGCCATGATCAGATAAAACGTTGATATAAATTCATAGAAATCTTGACCGGCTGAACTGAACCCGTGGGGCAGCCGGCGGGGTTAAATGAGTCCCCAGGCATGCCCCTGGCGGTCGTAAGGAGCACGGAAGGGGCGATCATTGCGGAAGTGAAAACGGAAAAAACCGGAGCTGGATCATCGCTTCCCTGCACTATGAAGGTGGCTTTCTCGCCTGCCGAGCGATAGAATAAGGACCCTCCTTAATACCCTCAATTCACGAGAAGCCTACGGGATACATGAATTACAGATTTAGCTATGCCAGTTAGCCTAATATACCCATATTTTGCAAAACTTTTGTTGACAATATGGACACACCTCTTTTTCTCATTTATCATTCCGAAATTCACGTAGCCGCAATTGACTTTCATTTACGTCCCATATAAGTAAATATTGCGCTCGGCAGAGGCACCTCTGGTATTGGTACACCATATTATGCACCACGGCGGTAAAACAACAAAAAATATTATGTAATAATACTACTACTGACTATTCGCATTACAAAAAAGGCAGCGTTCAGCCAGACTGACCGCGAGAACACAAATTCGTTACACACTAATGCTGAAGCCATAGACGGTATTAATATTGCAAATCTGAACATGCACTAGAAGTGAGTAGTAGCTTTTGTACCAACATATTTAGTTGAAAAAACCTTTAGAGCACAACTCACTATAAAGTACAAACTAATTTGGTTGTTTGGTATCAATTTTCTTACACACTATGCTATTTATTAGTCTGGTGAGTTTCCAACATCAAAGCATTTTACAATGAAAAACTAAGAAAACAATAGTGGTAATACATACAAAGCCATTCAAATTGTTTACACGTTTTTCACTATGTTATCAGCAGTCGTTGAACCCTTCACGGAACGGGCACCGGTAGATCATGGCATCACCAATATACAGATCAGCGTTTCTACTTGAAACCACATCTGATAACCCTCGCGCAACATTAGTGACCAGTTTCTTAGTGCATGCACGAGAAAGAACGATACACAAATCCCTGTACTTTGGACTTTGTGTACGTAAAGCGAGAAGATATTAGTAATTCTTCAGCTATTACCAATGAAACATAAGAAAAAATATGCCAAACAGGTATGAAAATTGTAAACAGGGCTCATCAATAAGAACACAGACAAATTTCCAGAGGAGTTAACACCCAAGTTCCTCAATAGAAGGCAGATAGGATGGTGCTTAAGGAGAGGATTGCTAGTCAAGGCGCCTACATCATGTAACAAGTAGTTCACAAGATGTGTAGTATGGGGTCCTTAGGCTGTCGGTATAAAGTGCCCCTCAGCGACGTCCGGTTCCAGAGGGTGGAGGTTCAAGATAAGAGGGTCAACCCCCCACACGTCGGCCACCGAAGAAAAGCGTGGAATCCGAATGAGCTAAACTCAGGCACTCTAGTAGCAGGATTGACAAATATTACTTAAACTCGAGGCAGAATGGGCTGCAGGGACACAACACTGGTACAGATATCTCACTAGAGCCACCCCTACCCCACGGCGCTTTTCTTGTTTTTTGAAATTTACGAATACTGAACTGGTAGTGCATGGAATGAACAACGAGCGCCAAGTGAAGCATACTAAAATCTGGGATATAATGGCAAGAAAGTGAAAAAATAAACAGAGCATGGTCAAGATGGCCCATCACTAAGTATCCGGTGCAGACTACCATCATCTTATTTAAGTATGACAGGCGTCAAACACGATCTACATCGTGAAGTGTCAATTTTTACCAACGGTCTAGCGAGGAAAGAAGAAGATAGCGGTTTACAAAACCTCCTCAAGCATGATTCACTATTGCCCAGAGCCCACTGCTCATTTTTGTTTGCCTTTTTCCTTATGGCCAGGCACCTGCCCCTGGCTGCGAATATTGGACGACCGAAGACTCTATATAGACCGCCCGTCTCTAGTAGAGACCCAACATAAACATATAAGATGAAAATATATTCTAGAGAATAATATACAAACATGTCCCCAGCTCTGATGTGTGCATGCATTTGAAGGATAGATGAAAAAAGATGTTTAAGAAAGGATTTGCCTAAAAGGACGTGGACAAGAGAATATGATTATATCCAAAGAAAAACAAACCATCTGCGCCAATAGTTTTAATTTCTGAATGGAATTGTATAAAGAAAGCTAATGTTTTATTTATTCATTGGAAAAACTATGATACAAATTAAACACTATTCAACGGGAGGGTATAAACACAAGACTCGTGGTAACAAAATTCGGTCTTTCAACTCATTCAACCTCCTAGATATACACAGTACCTTACTACCCATTAATGGAATTTTGTTGAATCCGCCTAAAAACGTCTTAAAAAGATGAAGATGCAAAGATAAAAGAACAGTGATCAATCTCGTAAGTTGCCGGCGAACCATAGACCTACCAAAAACGAACGAGAAGTAAGCGTTTGGGGCAATTACGGCGACCGAACTGCACTGGACAGCATCCCCACGAGTGCTGAACTTCAAGGTGCCTATGAGGAGAAGCATACCCCTAGATCGACCGTTGTCCACCTCGTAAACCATGGACAGCCAGCACGAGCCCCATTGTCTAGTGATCAGATTCACGTTAAACGGTTAGCAATCTGTAGTTCAAGATCTTAGATGGTATTGAAAAACGGTAAACCATATTACATATAATCATACATGCTATAGTAAGCACATCAGATAGCATTTGAACCCAGAGTAATGCCAGGCAAAAACACATAACTGAGCAAACCATAATCGTCCATGCTATAACAGCAGTCACGATAAAGGAGATTTGCGCAAAAATGCTGCCTTAAAAATATAAAACAATGCAATCGTAACCTGAAAATCAGAAACCAGCAAGGTTTATCCTCCAAATATATCAACAGGGAATTAAGAACAAAACATTTCTCACAATTTTTCACCAGTGTCGAGACCCGATCTTTACGACCTATTAAATTAGACAGCACAATAGTGAGATTTTTTACAGATCTTCACCTTACGTGCTCTGCGCACTGTGCATTTCAGTCTGTGAGGCGTCCCATAGTATGTTCCTTATCTGACTTTTCACTTTACACGGTGAAGGCTCAAAACTTTTATATTGTTTCGTTTATTTAACTCGGATTCAATTTGAACGCGATATTAGCTTTCTGGTGACGTGCTTGAGTTTTTTCTGGAATGAATCTATTCGGCCAGTGCGTGATATTCAGTTCTTTGTTTAAAAGTTCAAAAATAAAGATTCATTGATAATTGAAAATTTCATAAAGCTTCCGTGATTTTACGCACTAATCAGTGGAATAAACAATATTGAGAAAAATAATCCTTCATTTATTTACTCGTCGTTGGGAATATAGTTGGAAATATACCACACTCAACTGGGGGAACAAAGCCATCGCTGTTCAAAGGGAGACTCGGCAACATGTCCTGCGTACCAAAATAGACAGAGCGAAACTCTGTTGCCCATCAGGCATTGGAATTTTCCCTATTCCCCACACTCGTACTAATGTAAGGATTTCTATTATTCTCATCTTTTTAAGATACTTGCCATGAATTCTTTACAAAACTTACAAAGATTCGTTCTGAGTGAGCCGTGCGAACTAACGAATAATGAAAGTTCATAAGGGTGTATCATTTAATTTGGATTTCGCAAAATGTATCACCTTAGCGTCTGATTCCTACATTTCAAGTTTTTGCGTTAAAACACCTTAAGAAGAAATATATGAAGGTGATACTTATTACAAGGATCACACGTACCTGAACCAACAAGTATAAGTCTATCTGAACATTAATTTGTATGTTAATTAGTTAAAATTAAATTTGATAAGATTAATAAATTTATATTTTTTCGGGTGATATGCAGAAAATTTATCCACCGAAATTTTAGACGGTAAAACTTTTTCTTCAATGCCTTCGCGCTAAACATTCGTATTCACTCATTTAGTATATCGTGGTCAGTTCGCCGAGTTGTTCAACCGAATATTTAGAACACATGCTCCTAAAATCGCAACGAATTGAAAAATTCTCAAGGCAATTCGTAAATGATTCATAAACATTCTTAACCCAGAATCATTATTCGATCGGCAAGCCATGAGCAAATGATTGTAATACATTCCTTATTAAAGTTCGCAATTGTTTCTGTTCTTCTATATTTAGCTTCTCTGGTGTTGGTTGTCTCAGACCTCCGTCTTCGCATCGTGTGTTGTAGAAACGTGGCCGGTGTAGTAATTGGCGGTGATAGAATAGTCGCTAGATCTATTTACCGGAATCAAAAGATATATTAACATATATTATACCCTATAGGAGTAATTTATTGCTTTTTCTGTTCTATGTTTTTGTTTGCTCTCTTGTTTTTTATTTTGTCATGCATCTAGGCGTGAGGGTACTACATGTAATTCATTTCCCTCTGCCTCCACCCCTATCCAGCTGTCTCAAGTCTGCTTCCACCTCAATCTACATTGAACAAGCTTGTACAGTTCAAAAAACCTAAATTCAAAAAGTGAATGATATTCCGCATGAAGACAGAATTGTTTAAGAAAACTCGCAACGCCATGCGCTTTTACACTATGTTTTATTTTTAAATGAACCACTCGCAAAAACTAATTCCGTTATGACTCGCACATCGATTATACGCAACGGCAGCACTCAGCTATAATGGGCGTCGTATATAAAGGCATTTGTGTCATTTCGGAAGTTAATTGTAAGAAATTCCTTGTAGTTATAGTGCAAAAATATCATCAAGTTCGTACTGGAAATTTCGTTTAAACTTTGCAAAGCCACTCGTAAATGAGGTTCGTTTGAAATGTTACAATTCGTAAACGAATCTTAAATGACTCTTGGTAGATTTCTAATATTGTAAACTACCCTAATCTTATTATCTGCAACGAATTTTATCTGCAATAACAACTATATCACTAATTTTTTCATCGCATAAGGACCGATTCCGTGCATAGTGTGAGAGCGCAAGCGATAAGTGTACCATCATAGTTTATTCCTAAACAAAAACATAGATTGGCCTCTTACATTCATCGTTTAATTCTGTACAAAACAGAAGAAGCCGAATTTGGACCTCCTACATCATGTATTATTCCTACAAAACAAAGATTCGATCCTTTACATCATGTTCTATTCCATACAAACAACCAAAGATTTCCGTTCCCTTTTACATCAGATTTATTCCTACAAAACAATAGTATCGCCTTTCAGCAATTCATGATATTATTCCGACCACACTGTGTGTTTTTACCCTGTGACCACATTAAAGACTAATCTTGTAAATGTATGAATTATCTTACTACATTTTGGACACTTTAACATAAACATCGTTGAAAAATTTGCAGGGAATTTTGCTTGAAATAATAAGGTAAACAGTTATTGTTTATGAACCTTAGTTATTTTTTCATGCAATTTGCAAATATATTGTAGTCATGGACCCACTTCCTTACATTAAACAATGTCACAAGTTTTACCAAACTTTTACATACAAAAATAGGCGAAGTTATAAATGTAGCTGTGATCA
Organism: Ostrea lurida; assembly: GCA_903981925.1. Classification (NCBI taxonomy): domain Eukaryota; kingdom Metazoa; phylum Mollusca; class Bivalvia; order Ostreida; family Ostreidae; genus Ostrea; species Ostrea lurida. Next base: position 6,400 of record CAJDSM010064680.1, on the reverse strand, counting down.
AACGTAATTTCAGTAATTCCAAAAAACACATATAACAAAATCAGTGCGTGTGCTAGCGGCCAACACGGACCTCCGAACCAAAAAAGCGAAATGCAGGATCAGGTTGCCATGGAGGAGTAAGGCATTTCCTTTCCTGACTGATACCGGGTCACACCCGTCCGTGAGCCCTTAGTCGAAATAAAGTTAAAACGGGAATACCGTAGTCAAATTCTAGTAGGAAAATGACAGACTCTAACAAAAAGGGTAGGAACAAAATCAGTGCAATCTACTATATGAAACCTTAAGGTGTCATAATTTGCTAATTCGCCAAACAGAAAGGATCATCTGTTAGCGACCGGGTCTAGGAAATTTGCCGAAATGTAGACGTGTCTCAGAACGATTGATTCGTATTTAACCCTGCAGCCATCAAATTTTTTTGTTAGTAGGCTGGCCTACGCTTTAAAAAAGTCCTCAATAACGACATAGATGCTCATTTGCGTATCCGAATCATAACTGTGGAGATATTACACACCATAAGCAGGTGATAGTGGTATTATACTTACAGGAATTAAATTAGGAGAAAGTTGACGATTGCAAAGTAAAGTCAATTCACGCCTCTGATATATATGTAGTTGTCAGTCTGCCATTAGAGATCAAAATCTAGCTTAAGTAATAAAGATCCAAATATGAAGCAGATATGTCAGATGATCTGTGGTGTCCTTTATATCGCAGTTCGTCGGATATATCAAATGGACAGTAATTGTGAAAATTATGATAGTTTAATTGATAAGCACATCATCTACGACGATCCCACTAATCTCATGAGTAAGGAACTTTGAATGACACGGCTAACGATTTTTCCGTTTTGTTATCTTCCCAATGTGCACCAAATTTTCTTTTTCCGAATGCAGGTCCTATAACCACATATATCGATATTAAATTGAATGGTTGAATTTCGATACATACTAATTAAAAAATCTTTGCAAATCCGGACATCTAAATCGGCTTAGGCCCCGACTCGTCAACTCTATTCAGCTATCTATAGCAACGGGGATGTGGGATAAGCAAGGGTTATTTTCGCCCCAATTAATCTTCGACCCTATCCCAATCTTTTTTAATGTATCGATTTCACCTCAGTTTGTGTGTAAGAGTTAAGGACGAGGAATATAACGTTAATTCGCAACAACTCATGTAAACGAAAGGCGAAACAGGGATTTTAAGAAATAAAAGAGGACGAAAAATATACATGGAGTGTGTTATTATAGTTCTTGTATTTACAATCATTATAATATTGCCACTTAAAATATAATCAAACTCGGGAATTCTGTTGCACTCTCGCTAACTCCTTATTTGCATGAAAAATCCGGTCTACAAAATGCTAAGCAAATAACCTGGTGTCATAAGGTTCTTGCTCAGTTTTTGTGAGAAGCCACGAATCTCGTCGCAGTCTTGTTTTCTTGTTTGAATCTATATCAAAAATTTAAAACTCTGTTTGTGATTGGTGATGTACATAAAAGGATGGAATACAACGAGTCTGAAACGATCGAGAACCGAGTCGCTTCTGACTTTTATGGGAGATAGGAACCACAAGTTTGGAAACACAAGTAGGATAGTACGATTAACTACTAAACGCTACAACTTAATAGATTTCACGGAAAAATATCTGTAGTTTCCATTGGAACACAAATACCTTTTTATTTAGCGAGTTTGCTCCGCAGAGATTATGAAATTCTGCATGAGTTGTTTATATTGGTCATCATACAATTGAATAAACATTAAGGCTTACATACCTTAGTATGACTTTAGCGGAAAAATAAAGTACCGATTAAAGCGTAAAAAAAGTTAACGCTTTCACATTTATCGGATTCATATTTCGTAACCTTGGGATATTATTATTGATAACGATTGTTAGTTAACGGCCAAATAAAACTAACTCACTATGCTGACATTTCAGCTTCGATCATTCTGTCAAATTCTCCATAATTTATCGTACGCAATTATTCCATCAATCACCTGCATATGGTGTGTATTGTCTCTCAACACTATTCGTTTATACGCAAGAGCGTCCTGTTCTGGCGTCCTCCTATTGAGTCAGTTGGTTTGAAATTCAAAGGGACAGTGCTTACTTACAAACAAGTTGTTGTTTGCAGGCGATCTTCAAGCCAGTCACGATTTAAAGGCACCGATTTGTCTGTCACCAATTCCGTTATGGTCGTTATAACAACTTTTTTAGTTTACTCAGTATGACCTACCATTGAGTCAATAAATTCTGTCTGAATGTGTCTCGTCATAGCGGCAATTGTTAAGCCGTAATTTCCACACACCGATTTGACTACCAGTTCTGCATCTGTTTGATCTGATCAAAGACACTTGGCCCACGGCGTGTGTGATCGGTAAACAGGGGTATTGACTTTACTCCCTTCCTAAGGCACCTTTGATCCCACCTCTTTGGTGTAGTCAGGGGTCCGTATTTTTCCCAAACTTCTTGTTTTTTGTATCTATTTAGGCACTTACGAGATCACTGATTCGGTATATCTTTGCCTTCATTCAATATAGAGGCAATATTCAACTGATTAATTTTCCATCCAAATTGACAATGTTCAAACCATAATTTTCAATAAACTTATCTCCACCCCCAATACGTGGGCCTTACATAATGCCATTTTTTCTCACCGTTTAAGGCATCGTCGTACCTATCCTCGTCTCTTAATTGAAGAGTCGATCTAAGCGGAAGTTTGCTGGACCCTAGCGTGTTCATTTGATAAAACAGTCGAAACAACGCACCACCGCGCATCTCCATATACCAAACCGTGAATCGTTTACAAATCGGTGTTACCATGGCTGTAATAATGTTTAATCATGATCAGAACTTATAGTTGGAGTTTATCTGAGACTCTCGATATACTTATAACATCTATTGGGGTCGGTTCTAACGCTAGAGTATGTTATATCATATATCTCGTTTGTAAAATTTCGCGAAATGATATGCAATTGCTTGATAATTCAAACCAGTAACAATTAAGTACTGCTGGGTCGCTTAAAGGAAATATACTCTTTTTGATTCCTGGGAGTTGTTCAAGAAACAAATCTTTACATTCAATACAAATCAATCTTTTTTTTAAGAATGTCGAATGAAATCTCAATCCGCAAGTGCCTGTCAGGTTGATGGAGGCGGTCATGATGATTTTTCCAAGGGTATGGCGGCGAATTTCCTAAGTTCGTGCTTTTCAGCATCCCAAATGCATTACAACCAAATAACTTTGTGTCAAGAATGGTGTTTAATCAGAGTGGAATTGGAAATGACCGGTTAGAGCAAAGCATTACTCTGTAAAACATTTTGAATAATACTATTTGAAATACTAGTAAAGCAAAAAGCAAGTCGATATTGTAAGATTTTTCAACACCAGAGAGTAAAACTGAATTTTGTGATTGTGGAGGTTCATTTAGCCACAGTAGGTTACGGAAATTGGTAAATCCTTCACCGCGCGTCAATCTTGTTAGATTTTACTAGCAAAGAAAATAGATTCCGTAAAAGCGTAAGCAACATTTCTTCCGACAACAAGAAAGTCCAGTAGTTGTATTTTTTATTCAATATATTCAGGTAGTCTACATCATGATATCATGCTTACTTCTAATATCCGCATACAAACGTTTTTGATTATATAACTATTATTACAGCTGTCCGATAGACATAGGACTTGTACTAAATCCTAATCCTACAATGCTCATACAATATCTTTTCTTTTCCAACTATTGATCAACAAAACTGGCATTGTCATTACTGGATGACGTCAATGAACGTTAAATAAATTAAAAAGTCCCAAAATGTAGAGAGTCTTGGCGAGCCTCAAGACTATAAAACTGGAGAAGTAATTACCTTCGATGGTCATTTGATGCAGTCTCAAAGACTCGTTGGAATGAAGTTCTAGACTTTCAATCCAAACCCAACTTTTGAAATACTTTTCATAAAGCAATTAAAAATTTCTGTGGTTGTTTCGCAATCTGATTTTCTTTTTTCAAAACCTTGCAATGTTTTTTAAACATCCGTAAACGTATAAATCTCCAAGATATAGATTAATTTCATAATGTTAACTTAACGTCTATGTTTCCTCAGCTATTAATGCGTACTATTTAGGGCCTTGATCTCATCAATTGTAGTCGCACAGAGAACTTTCATCTTCAATAGCAGAATTCTGCTTAGAAGGTCATGCCAAAACGAATGCGACCAGAAATTTATAGAAATAAATTAGAACGATGCATCATACTGTCATAAATGGATAAAATGTGTATCCAAGAAAGATATTTTAAATAATATCAGAACGCTAAACCAAATAAATGTCCAGACATTATGCACGTTGCATCATAACTCCTGGATGCTCTATTGATTGCTTTTTACAGGAACTAGAAGTGATGCAAGGATTTATTTAAGTTACACGACCAGAAATATGTATTTGGACTCATAGGGAGTCTCGAGGTGGAGAATTCCATACGCAGTTAAGGTTTGCTATTGAAAACTTCTAACTGTGTTGATGATTGTGACATTGCCAGGGTTTTGTCATAATTTAAAAAACGACCTGGCAGACCGAATATATGTCCAGAGAGAAAACGAACAATAAGGCAACTTAATAAATGAATAATTAAAGAAAAACACAAATAACAAATAGGTTCCTTTCGCCGGACGGAGTCGTGTAAAAGCCCTATAACGAAGAACTAATTTCTAAACGATTAAGCACCACGCTCCCCCTGCCATTGGGGTGGGGGGGGAGCCTTATAATTATATTTAAATTTATTGTTGCGATGCGGGGGGGGGGTATGTATTTACTAATCGTCCATTGATCAAATGACAGGAAGAAAAATTTACATAATAATTTTCACTCAATTGATTTAAAAATAAAGATAATGAATAATAAATCGGAAAAATGCTAAGATATTAGAGTGCAGTAATGGTCATCTGAGCCTAGAGTTTGGAGCTCCGCGATGACAGTCATGCAAGAACTTAGCATGAATCTAGTCAGTATAATCTCAATGCCACGAAACCAGACAACAAAGTGATGTTGCAGTAGCATTGTGACGTCGTGCAGATGAGTGGAAAATATGATCAATAAGTACCCGTAATCAAATAGTTCTAAAAAAAAATGGAAAGTCCCCCATAAAATACTAGGAGATGAAAAGAATTCCGTGACACTTAGACCTCGTCCGTTTCGGTATCCTTGATCACATACTTTTCAAGGGGTCAGACGGTTTCGAAGGACGTCAACCTTTTGAGTGGGTTTCTGCCTTTCCGTGGCTGAATTTTTTCAAAAAGTTGTAATTTGGGACGTGTAAAGTGGTCACTGAAAGTGCCTTAGGACATTTGAAGAAATGATCGACCAAACGGACCATAAATTTTATAAAATGCTTGCACTGGAATTGAGATCTGATTCTTCTGTGATAAACCAGAATTTGAACAGATTAGCATTTTGATAAATTGAAAAAGTTATAGGGCAATAAGTTGCTTTTTCACCCTCTGCCCGATAAAATGCACTATAAAATCTACCTAAAATATGGAGCGATCAGAGGACCCAAAAAACCACTAAACAGGGGTATCAGACATTTGCGGGCACATGTACAAGCTATAAAGGTTATAGACAATTCAGTTTATTTATTCGCGAAAACTGTGAGAAAAATCGTCGCAGGTGTCATACACCAGAAAATCATGGCCTCATTTAAAAACTATCAATGACGCGGTAACAAACCGTGAGTGAAGTTAGAGACATATTATAAATATAGACTTGAACAACTTGGTGCCTAGCATTTGACCACTACAGATAATGAGTCTCAATTCTAAACACTATGTATCTTCAAAAAGAAGGAAATTGAAAAAATTTTACGAAAACAAAAAAATTATACACCCGCCCCATGTAAATTTCAATCGGAAAGGACAGCACAATGCTTTTGGTATATCCGCTTAAAATAACGATCTGCCTATAAACAGATATCTCCTCTCTCTTATTATCTCCTTCTCGGTTGTAGGGCGTGACAAGTAGTCAGACACCTTACACGTTACACAAGGTACACGTGAAAAGGCAGAGTAGTTTAAGATGACTAAGATGAATTAAGGAGGACAGACTTGGACATATATTTTAGATATAAAAATACACAATTTGATAAGTACATTGGAGTCAGCAGTTGGCAATAATTCGGAAAATTTGTAATACATGTAGTTTGGTTTATAAAAATATTCTCACAGATACTTTTTTCGCCAGTCTTTAAATAAATGGCATTCAAAGAAATGATATTCATCCACCTATTGATTCGTTTTACAATGTGGCAAATTTGTTTTGGAGTGCCACACCATCTTCCAGTCTTGACTGGGAGTCGGTGATTTGCAAATATTGTTCTAGTTTTTAGGTATTATATAGAGGATCTTGAATGAGTGCTT
>CAJDSM010064661.1:594-27283 GCA_903981925.1 Ostrea lurida | reverse complement strand
TTTCGGCCCCTTAATCCCTTGGGTTCTCTTTTTCGCAATGTATTCAGGAAGTTATCATTACTTCCATCACAAAACCAATAACGGTTAGATCCTGGTAATACGTGTTGTTGGCGCACGAGTAGATCCCTCTAACTTTAAAAAATGGGAAACATTTTTCCACTATGTTTTTATAACATGTAATTGTATGCATTAACATTTACCCCACCTCCAACAAATCACAGGCGCCCTTTTGAACGAATATACCTCGCATGTATGATATTATAATTCAGAGTCTTACAATAGGGGCTCAAAGTAAAATTTAGCTTCAAGTGGGAATATGAAACCAAGCAAAACAATGGTTATTTAAATTATATGCTCTTTCCATGTTGGTCATGTCCCAGCTTTCATGTATGATGGTCTTCTTCACTGCGCTTTATAAATATGGAAGATGTCTGTGAACCACACCACCGTAGAGCCTTACCGAATAATTACTAACATGTATAACAAAGTGAAAATAGAAAAACTCTACTCCTGCGAAATTCTACATCATCTCAACAAAATGATTCAATCAGTTTAAGTTAATCTAGTACTGTAAAAGATCATTTATCAATGTGCATAATCCAAACAACTGGAAGAGAGTGAAATTGGATATAATGATCATGGATTAGAAAGGTGGAGAGAGGAGGCGCGCAGGGCGGGGCAGGGCGGAGGGCGAGCGGAGGTTAAGGGCGAGGGGTGGGGGGTGCTCTCTCCGCTTTCTCCTCTGACATAGGGAAAAAAACCAGGGCTCCAAACCCAATCACTCTCAGGAACTGACCCACTCCAAATTATTAAAGTTCCTAGCAGGGGAGAATATTACCTCCATAGCAGAATAACTAAATGGGGCTTGTTTCGTAATGCTAATCGCCACGTTGGTGGGCCTATTTTCAGTATTCCACGTTATTCCCCCTCTTCTCCCTCTCTTCGTTCCCATTTTAAAAAATATGTCAATCTCATGGCTGTAGTGTGTGAAGTATTGAACCAATTCCATTGAAAAGACCAAATATAAAAATAAAAATTGATATTACGGGACATGAGGGTATGCAGAGGTGAATGCAATGTAAAGGGTAAGGTTTATCCTAATTGTTAAAAATAGAACAGAGCCCAGCCTAGAACGGACTAGAGCACACAGCTGGAATCGTTTGGTGGTATTGGGATAAGCGAGATAAGATAAGGAGGTAAGAACAACAGTGGCTGTAATGTCGGCCCAACCCCGGGCGGAATGCCAATCCGAGTGAGTAGAATTTCTGGTTCTTCGCACCATTTAATGAGCCTGTTGAGGGTGGTTGAATTTGTATCATAGCTGGTAGGTCGCCCGTATTAAAGGGGGCCGCCACATTCCAATATAGTGTCATTATCAGTCAGTCTCCCCCATGCCTAGGACTGAGGCTTGTAAGACACCACACACAGAGAGGCAACAGTCTGTCTTCAAAGCAAATAGACCTCTTTTTTGAATCATATTACAATCAATGGGGGTTTTCTTCCAGAACACGGGCAAATACTAACTTATTAGGCAGCAATTGTGGGTATCCGTCTAAATAATACCTTTGCACTTAGTCTCATCTAAACACAGGGGGAACCTCCAACATCTACATGCATGCAATTTGTGGGTATACCAAGTCTAAAATATACTGCACTTAGTTAAACATCTAACCCACAACTAGAATCCTACACACATTCTGATTCGACGCAGCATGCATTGTAATTGTTTAACCGCTCAATATATTTCCTGCAGCTGGGTAGTTCATCTAAATCCAGAACCAATTCCACAATCTTACAGGCATGCATTGTGGGTATAACCGTCAATATACTGCACTAAGTTCACCTCCTAAACTTCCTCCACAAACTAACTCCTTGGTCAACATTAAAGCCCATTTTTCTGTTGGACCCGGATCATCGTTTGGTACCATATAGTTAATTATAAAAGGGCACATGAGGTCTTGGGGAATCTTTGAGATAAAAGGACGAACAAGAATAGGTCACCTTCTTTCTAGATATCAAAAATAAATACAAAGTTTTGCAGTTCATGTTAGAGGCTATTAGCCTCGAAAACTCTCGTAGGTTGTCTCTGGGTTGGTCCACCTTCCGCCCAACCTCAAACCAACCTTCTCGCTCAATGCCTCATAGAAAAACTTGACAATTCGAGTAGGAAAGGGCTATCGACTAAAATACAATAAAGCCACATAACACACATAGTTTCTGCAGGGTGGTGCTACTTTCCTGAAAAATTCGGAAGGTTTGAAAAAAAAGGGGGAGACACCTCGTTTACGGGGCGCCCCAGTCCACTGCATTATGAGGAGCTAATATTGCCGACTCACCTCATTGGTTGTTGCTTTATTGTCATATAGATGTTTTTAGGGCCGTCCCCGCTCCTCGACCCCGAGGAGGGTTAATTTATCACCTCACACTAATAGGGTGGAGGGAGGGCGCGTCCATTTAATTGACCAGAAAACCTAGCAAGGCTGCCACAAACCCATTTGAGGCTTAGCTAATGCCCAGTGGCCGCATAACTCGGCATTGAGTAAGAGAGGAGGATTCTTGTATAATGACAAACATAATAGGTGTGACTACTGGACCCGCTAACAAAGTTTTTTTGCAGTTCAATTACAAGGACTAGCCTCTCCGAGGGTTAGTCGCCTCTTAGAGCAAGGCAAGGACAGAACTGAAGGACTTATTCTAAACTAAAAATCTACCAAGGTTTGTTCTGCGGCCGACGGGGGTACCAACGAAAGTTACCCCCTCGCCTGTGTTCTATCTGTTTTATCCCTTAATATCCCCAAATAATGCAAACTAAGGTGACATGAGGACAATACTTTTAATTATATAAATTATCACCCCAAAAAGGGGCAAACACCTAAGCATTTTGCATGGGTTTCACTGTGGTAACTTTTACACGTGACTCTAAAAGACAGGGGATACAACATAATTAAATGGCTGTATCAAATGACCGCGCCCACATTATTGCACAATTGGCTTAGAATATCACTTTTTACCGCTAACGCTTAAAAATAGCCCACCACAAATTTACCTGGTTATTAAATCTGTCGGTTTTCTCGGTGTTTGAGAAGATTTTTCAAGGATTTTTTGGCTCCGACGCTTTCCAATTTTGCCGGCGTCCTTCTTTCTTCCCCACGCTTTGGGTTTTGGGAATGACCTGTCCCAGTGGGCAGGGTCAATCTCGCCGCAGAGGACCAGCGTCCCACTTCCTCTCACCTCCTTCCTCATCCCCTCACCAAAAATTCAAAGGAGAGTCACCAGCAGTAACTTCTTGCCGCCCTCATTAAGTGAGGTAAAAATGAGCCTCACACATCACCAATCATTGTGTTACTAACACTGTTAAATATAGATCAAATGCATGGTTATATGCAGGTGTTAAATCATCCCAGTTTGTGCCAGTAAATAAAAGCGTTCATACTTTCAATTATAACAGTGTTATAGATGAAATTCCTCCAGGACTGAAGGGGCAAAATGACTGGTTTATTACTCTAAACATAATCAATTATACAGTAAAACACGGTTATAGTGAAAACCTCCAGGTTGCTAGTGAAAACATGTCTGAATATACCTCTTATTATAATCAACTTCATCCTCTATAGACAGTAAAATCCAACTAAGATTAAAAAAAGTGAAAGCCTCCCCACGCGGCACAGAAAGACTAAAATTCAGTTTCATTGTAACCAAACTCTCTCACGAGGTCAGTAGGTTACAGGTTAGGTACTGATACCTCTAGGGCCACAAAAAAAAACAAGGGGGTTTCTTCACTATTCTACAGCCCACCGCCCTAACATACGAATGGATACTCAGCGAAACTTCTAGGGCCAACCGTGTATCAACCCAAATGAGTTGTAACCGGGGAAACCTCCTTTGCCATCCTATACAGTAACACCATTGGCTGCAGCCTTCAACTTGGTGAAAGCCTCGCAGGAGCGGCACGTGAATATTTATAAACAAATTCCATATATGTGACCAACTTCGCTGTCCATGCAGGCTAGGGCCGGACCACTAACCACCCTCAGTAAGTTAATCACACCTACACACTTGGTTGGGATTCATTCCCGTGTAAGACCTACTATAAAATCTACCTCACCGAGTGGACCAACCTAGCTCTTTCCTTTTAAGACACCCTCGTTAGAAAAACATTAAACCAAACATTAAGCGTGTTAACATTTAGTTCATAAGTACTGGAAGGTGGACGAATTTTACACCTTAGGGGCTCATCTGGGCCAGGTTTTACCTTTCCCAGTGAAAAATGTTTTTACAAGGTCGAAAACTGGAAGTATTGATGCAAAGAAATCACCCAAGCTTCACTTGTTAGGATGAGAATATTCAAAACCATTGCCAAATAAAGAGTTCAGTTTAAACCCTTAATCTTTACACATTTAACAGACCAATGTGGTACAGAAAGGTGCTTGAATTGGATTATATTTTAGAAATTTGGTAAAATCGGGGAACAAAGGGAAAGGGGATTAATGCTCTAGATTGGGGTGGGTGCAGAAAACAACCCTAAATTACACACATTTTTTCAGGAGGTGTGGTTAATGCAAAAGTACGAAAGTGGGTTTGAAATGAAATTGTAAAACTGTTTTATTTCCGGTAATGATTAAATACCTATACCTGAAGAATCGATAAATACTAGGAGGGAAAGGCCGGGTGGGAGGAGTGAACGGTTAATTTTTCAGGAATATCAATACAACAAGTGTTACGGAAAGACCGGCAAATTACACGGGTAACGAATGGGTGTGACCCAAATAAAAATTAAATCGCAGTTCGTTATATGGGTCTTAAAAATTCCACGACTCATTTCGTTCCGAATACTCTGGGATCAACATTAATCCTTCATGCCAAACGTTTAGCCGACGGAGAAAAAATTCGAGAGAAAAGTAGTACCTACTAATCTCAAAGAGTCTCGGGTGGGGGAGGATTCTTAGGTAGTATTAATTTTTTGTTAGTTTCAAAATTTATATTTGATACACATAATGCCTGTATTGTCCTGTGCTTATCAATCCACACCTCTAAAAAAGGGTCCCATAAAAGAAGTTGAAGACCAACCTTGTAATAGAATGACTGATCTTACAACACAAAACCGAAAGGGAAGATTGTCATCTAAAAATACGAAACATGTGGAATAGAGGAAGAGCGGAGGAACAAAGTTATTAACTCCAAAGCGAAAGAAGGATAAGAAAATGCAGCGGATGCACCGGACACCTTTAGCTTAACACATCGAGCAAACCCTTCCGAACGTTTATGTAGGATAGGTGGGATAAGCACATTTCTAAGGAGAAATGGAAGGAGAGGAGATGGGAAAACGGAGGTGGGAAGAATGTGGAGGTCCGAGAGGAAGCATTAAAGAACCTACAGCACTTTATAATTCATTTAAAGCGATACATAAAGTCTTACTAGGTGGAAATCAAAAATGGAATTTGGAGGTGGGAAACGGGACGCGGCGGTGTGGTGCAACGTGGTAGGTAGGATGTATAGCCACACAAGAAAATAAGAGGAGAAAAAGACGAAGAACAGATGAAGGAATTAGCGAGCGATGTAAAGATAAGGATTAGATCATGTTAAGCATCATAGTCCTTGTTAAATCAGGGGTTAGAAATGTGATAGGAACTAGCGGGAAGCCCCTGGGCGCGAGCGAGACTGACGGATTTGGGTTGGCATGCAGAAGTTTTGGGGTTCGCGGAGGGCGAGTGTCGAGAAAATTAGAGATTTGGTGTGGAAGAAAAGCTGGAGTGAAGTTTGCCAGAAATTCGCGAGAAAGTGTCGGGAAGAAAGGTTAGAGGCGGGTGGGGGCCGAAAAATATAGAACCGTAAATTACGGTACCAATTTTATGTTGGAACACACGATATATGACTATACAAACATTCTAAATATAATAAGATTTAAAATTTAGATGCTGGGCAGATAACTCTAATTGCTTAAAAAATTAACTAGAATTCTTTTGTAAAATGCCAGTGAGAGGAAGGGGTCGCGCCATAAATTGGCATAATACCCTCGCACTTATGATAAAAGTTGTAAAGTTGGTTGCCCAGGGGGGTGATCGGCTAAAAAGAGTGCTCATAGTGGTACAGAGGTGTGGTGGTGGATTTATAGAGAGCTGTTGGGCGCGAGGGGACAATTCAGGGTGTCCAACTTACGCCAATCAAGAACTAATATCAGTGATTCTACGTAAATAAACACTCAAAAACATTTACACTTCTAACAAAAACTAAGAAATAATGTACATGCATATAGTCACTAGCTCTTTCTGGAATAACAAGATGTAAACATGTGTTCGTCAGCAATTGATGTCACACATTGCCATATTGTCAACTTGCTTGCACTAGAAACAAATCTATATTCAGGACGCACTTTAAACGAGTCATATCAAAAGATCTGATGTCTTTAGTAGTATTGTATCATCCTCTTAAATCAATCAAGACATTGTTACAAACCAATGAGAAGTAATGGCGTATTCATATCTTGATTCTGATGACTTCAAACTGAAGCAATTCTTTACGACTTAGTCAGACAGGTTTCGTAAATTGGATTGACTCTTTATTGGGAGCAGAAGGTTTATTTGTTGTTCTAGCCAATACAAAAACTTTGGTGGTCCATATTTGGAATTTGATGTGTTCAAAATCAATTATGCTTTGTGCATTTTGAAATGGATGCAAGAGATCAACATTTAGTAGCATGATCGTAAGGGCTGTGTTGGAAAATTGCATCTACAGTTTTCAAAAGGTCAAGAAAGGTCAAGGTGTAGAGTGGGTGAAAAAAGAGGGAAGAACAAAAACAACTTCATCATAGAGGAGATGACAGAGTACTGTTTGCAACACAATTTTCATATGCATGGTTGTCCAAAAACATTTTATTCACAAATCGTTCGGATTCTCTTAATGCTTGGACAACAACATGCTTGAAATATAATAATGCCTCAGATAGTTGTTGTGATTTAAAGAATTAATGGGTCATCACAGTCCCAAAATCCCACTTTATATTATACACTCAAAGTCAAATAATGTAAATGGGCAAACCTTTTAAAGTTAAATATCAGTACAAGCAATGAGATTGAGAAATTTATGCAAAATGTATTTCAAGCTTTGGTGAGAATTCATTACTCAAGGATATTTAAAATCTAGTCTGATCATCCACCAGTGTGCCTGTTACAGTAATTATATATAGACGGACATCGCTATTTATTGTTAGCGCTCATTTCCTGGTCCTCATCTACATGGGATGCTATATATTATCATTGCTGAAGTATATACTCTCCATTGATGACCAACAACAGTTTATTCAACCTGCTAAGTTTTAGGATGGAGCAGCTCAGTAACTAATGTTAGATATTCCTTTATCACAGTACCCGCAACGTTATTCTTGACATGATAGTAGACACGATAAGTAGACACGATACACGCACGATAGGATAGGATTCACGCACAGAACGATAGGAACACGCACGATACGATAGGATAAACGCAAAACCTGATAAACGGAAAACTGATAACGATGTTCACGATAGACCTGATAAACGCAAAACCCGATAACGATTTCACGATAACCGAGAACCTGATATGAAATGTATGTAAATTTAGAGAACAATTTAGACGGAACGAAATTGTATTACTACAACTAAAATTGCACATCTTTTATGTTGAAAATAACATTCAAGGGTTTTCAATATCTTTAAATATACATAACGACGTATATCCTAAAGAAATTTCTAATTGAAAAGGAATGCCATGTAATATGTATGTGCATAAACTAATGACGATACATTTTTTCTGTAATAATTTTACAAGAGACAACTTTTTTTTTTCTTAAAATTCCAACTGCGAAGATTTTAATTAAATATGAGCATTGATCAACTCAGACCAGAGCCATATATAACATGGAAGGCTTTACCCACCTGTAGAATAAAAAGCGTATGGTTGATTCGTCATCGTACACATGTACATGTAAACATAATATAACCATTAGCAAACAAAATTTTTGTCAGGGCGTTAATTGGAAATGCATTTATAATTTTTAAGCAATCTGGCATTTTATCTGCTCATTTACTAAAACGAAAGACCCGCGCAAGGCGTAGCATATTCATTTGGAGCTGGTGATTTGGTTGAGGGTATTTAGTAAATAAAGATTTCTAAACTTCAGACAAACCATTACAGGGGACGATTTCTGAAGGGTGAAAGAGCGGGTGGGAGAACAGGGGCGGCTAGTAGATTAAGAGAGGGGGGTCACATGAGGAGCGAGGAGGGGGGGGGGGGCAAAAACATCTAAGTCACCATGCCACCATAATTATGCTGCTTTTCTAGAACAGTATTTGTGTCAAAACTGTCTTTTATGGTGCGAGCAGCCCGAGTAAGAGTAAGCTAGTTACGCAGAAATCACTGCGGTCGAGAAAGAGTCAGTAGGCATTAAAGTGGAGCATCACATCCAACAGCTAGTATCTAACCGCCATAGGTGAGCTGGATGCTGGAGGATCGAATGGACCTGTCACGGAGCCACGTAAGGACCAGAACAAGTGACAAAAAAATTCAAGGTAATCACTGGCAAATGACTCAAAGCGCGAGTATGAGATGATGCAGGTAATCAGCGAGGTACGCAGACAGCCCGGTAGACGCGAAAGGCAGTGGATTACTTGCAGCGAGCCTTAAGTCATACGAATGCTAGATGGTGTCTGAATAGGAGGTGGTCTGTTTGCCGGTAGTGAAGATAACGCTGACCCAGATTATGATGAAGGGGCTGTGCCCCATTGCCCCCCCGGGGCTTCCTACGCCCTAGGCATATTCAGTGATTGTGTGAACCTTTTTATACTAGGTTGTCCAGTTTTCACTTCAGGAAATCGTCTGTATGTTTGTCCTGAAAAAGTTAATCTTTATTTAAATACCTAAGAAAATCACCAAGCTCCAAATGAATAGCCTACGGCTTGCGCGGGTTCTTTCGTTTAGTAAATTGAAGCAGATAATGCAGATGCTAAAAATTATAATGCATTTCCATCTAACGCCTGACAAAAATTTTGTTTGCTAATGGTTATATATGTTTACACTGTACATGTGTACGATGACGAATCACCATACGCTTTTTTATCTACAGGTTTGGTAGAAAGGCTTCATGTTTATATGGCTCTGGTCTGAGTTGATCAAATGCTCATGATTTAATTAAAATGTCGCAGTGGAATTTAAGAAAAAAAAAATATTGATCTGTTAATATTACAGAAAAATGTATCGTCAATTAGTTATGCATACATGTACCATGCATTCTTTTCATTAGATTTCTTTAGGATAAAACCGTGTTATTTATAAAGGATATTGGAAAACCCTTGGAATGTATTTTCAACATAAAGAAATGTGCAATTTTAGTTGTAGTAATACAAAATTTCCGTTCCGTCCTAAAATTGCTTTCTAAATTTACAAACCATTTCTATCAGGTTTTCCGGTTATCGTGAAAGATCGTTTATCGTGTGCCCGTTAATCCAGGTCTATCGTGAAACATCGTTTTTATTCAGTTTTCCGTTTATCAGGTTTTGGGCCAGTTTATCGCTAATCCGTATTCGTGCCGGATGTTATCCTATCGTATCGGGTACAGGAACCATGCGGTTACGTGGATTATGGGAGGATGAGACGCCACAGCTTATGTAGGATGACACTAACCATTGGTGGGATTGGTGGCACGGTGAATTAATGGAAGCTTCACGGAGAATGGTATGTCGGGTGGTTCTATCGGTGTATCATGTCTAACGTTGCGGGTACTGTATAAAGGTAATCTAACATTAGTTACTGAGCTGTCCATCCTAAAACTTAGCAGGTTGAATAAACTGTTGTGGTCATCAATGGAGAGTATATACTCAGCAATGATAATATATAGCATCCCATGTAGGATGAGGACCAGGAAATGAGGCTAACAATAAATAGCGATGTCCGTCTAATTTAATTACTGTAACAGGACACTGGTGGATGATCAGACTAGATTTTTAAATATCCTGAAGTAATGAATTCACCAAAGCTTGAAATACATGCATAAATTTCAATCTCATGCTTTACTGATATTTAACTTTAAGGTTTGCTCCATTACATTATTTTGACTTGAGTTATAATATAAAGTGGGATTTTGGGACTGTGATGACCCATTAATTCTTTAAATCACAACAACTATCTGAGGCATTTATATTTCAAGCATGTTGTTGTCCAAGCATTAAGAGAATCCGAACGAAATTGATGAAAACTAAAATGTTTTGGACAACCATGATTGAAAATGTGTTGCAAACAGTACCTGTCTCTCCTCTATGATGAAGTTTTTTTTTTCACCTCTTTTTTCAACCTTACATTGACCTTATCTTGACCTTTTGAAAATGTAGATGCAATTTTCACAACACAGTTACGATCATGCTACTAATGTTGATCTTGCATCCATTTCAAAATGCACAAAGCATAATTATTTTGAAACAATCAGAATTCAAATATGGCCACCAAAGATTTTGATTGGCTAGAACAAAATAAACCTCTCTTCCATAAAGAGTCAATCCAATTTACGAAACTCGTGTCTGACTAAGCGTAGAAGAATTGCTTCAGTTTGAAGTCATCAGAATTCCAAGATTGAATACGCCATTACTTCTCATTGGTTGTAACAATGTCTGATTGATTTAAGAATGAATACATACTAAGACATCAGATCTTTTTGATATGACTCGTTTAAGTGCGTCCTGAATATAGATTGTTTCCTAGTGCAGCAGTTGACAAATATGGCCAATGTGACATAATTTGCTGAGACAATGTTTACTTGTTTTCCAGAAAGAGCTAGTGCATATGCATGTACCTTATTCTTAGTTTTTGTTAAGTGTAAATTTTCTGAGTGTTTATTTTACGTAGAAGATCACTGTAGGTTCTGATTGGCTAAGTTGGAAACTGGAATTGTCCTGCAAGCTTTATAAATCACCAAACTCTGTAAATATGTAGCATTTTTAGGATACTGAATACACACTTACAACAAATATGTTTAAGGACCCTCTCTACACTGCATACAAAAGAACTAGTAATTTTAAGCAATTAGAGTTATCTGCCCTTAGATCTAAATTATCTAAATTGAAATGTATAGTAATATCGTGGGTACCGTAATTTCTCTAATTTTTCGACGCTCGACACTTTTCTGAATTTTGGCAAAATATCAGTTTTTAAAAATCTCTAATTTCTTCGACACTCGGGAAAAAATTCTGAATGAAAAAATCGTCAGTTGTGGAAGGGTTCGTGTTTATAATTTCTAACTGATTTAAAAGACTATGATGCTTAAATGATATAATTTATCTTTAATGCCTGTAATTCTTCACTGTTTTCGTCTTTTTTTCTTATTCTTGTGTTGTATACCATCCTACCTAACGTGAAAGCGCGTGTTACATATTTATTTGATTTAAAAGACTATGACGCCTTAAATGATTATATGCTTATCTTTAATGCCCATAATTCTTCACATGTTTTCATCTTTTTTCTTTATTTCTTGTGTTGTTATTACTATCTACATAACGTAGAGAGGCGTGTGTTGCTGTGGATCCGCCATTTCTTTCACTTTCGCTTTGATAACTCGTTCGTTTTCTATTCCACATCTCGGTATATGACATCTTCATCGTTTTTGTAAGATCGTCATTTTCTTACAAGTTCCACAACCTTATGTTTTTAATTGATGATAAGCACAGAAACAAGCAATATCAGAATATATTGAACAAACAAAATAAACTCCGAGATCTCCAGAGATCTCTGAGAGTGTAACTCGAATTTTCTCCGTCGCGAGGTTATGGAGTGATCGGAATGAGTGGAATATAACGACTGGATTAATTATTCGGGTTTACAATGAGTGTAATGCCGGCCCGTACACTTGTGTATGATCCTGAAAAATTTCGTACTTACCGGCCCTTATAGATATCGATCTTTCCCGGTAAGGAAATCATACCAAAATTTTCAATTTCAAATTTTTCTGCACTTTGCAAAATCCCTGAAAAAAATGGGTGTATTTTGAATTGTCGAAAAAATTAGAGAAATTACGGTATTTACCAAATTCTTAATCAATTCAAGCATTTTGTAACAATGTCTGTTGGTAAAAGATAAGTTAACTGAACTCTTTATTTGCATGTTTGTTTTCATTCAAGTGAGAGCAATGGTGATCTTTGCATCAATACTTCTTGTCTTTTTGAACATGTTTCCCGGGGGTAAATGGCCCATACCCTAAGTTTAAAAGCTACTTACAGTATATGAACTAAATGTTAACACCTTAATGTGGTTTAATTTTCTCAGTGTCTTAAAAAAACTATTTTTCATTAGTGTATAGAGGGTCCTTACAGGGAATTCAATTTATTGTGAAATTACAGTTTATTGTCCTATTGGATGGAAGGAAGTTTGGTCACATATATGAATTGTTTTTCACTGGTCCTGGAGGTTCACCATAACTGAGTTTTACTGTATAATGAAGTTTGGTTACAATAAATTGTATTACACTGGCCCTAGAAGTTCGCTATATCCATGTTTTACTGTATAGTGAAGAACTGTTTTTTTTGCTGGCCCTAGAGGTTCACTATAACTGTAATTTACTGTATAATAAAGTTTGGTTACAATGAACTGTTTTTCACTGGCCCTGGAGGTTCACTATAACCGTGTTTTACTGTATAATGAAGTTTGATTATAATGATTCAGAACTGTTTTTCACTGGCCCTGGAGGTTCACTATAACCGTGTTTTACTGTATAATGAAGTTTGGTAATAACAGTCTTTTGCTGGTCCTGGAGGTTCACTATAACTGTATAATGAAGTTCGTTTTACACTGACCCTGGAGATTTGCAATAACCATGTTTGACTATATTAACAGTGTTAAGTAACACAATGATGGTGATTGTACCTATTTTAATATTTAGGCCAGGTACTGGGGGATTCCTTGATGGAGGGGGATGAGGAAGAGGAAGAGGAAGTGGACGCTGGTCCTCCGCAGATTGACCCTGCCACTGGACAGGTCATTCCCAAACCCAAACGGAAAAAGAAACGCGGCAAATTTGGGCGCAGAAAAATCCTTGAAAATCTCTCCACCAAACCGACAGATTTCCAGGTAAATTTGTGCTATTTGCGCGTAGTGATACAGCCATTTTGTGCTAATTGCGCGTAGTGATACAGCCATTTAATATGTTGTATCCCCTGTCTTTTAGAGTGTAAGTAAAAGTGGACATGATGTATGTTGTTTTTATTTTATATAAAAGTATTGTTCATGTATATAGTTTGCATTATGGGGATATAAAAACAATAGACACAGGCAGGTAACTTTCGTAGTCGGCAACCCTGTGGTAGATTTTAGTTTAGAATAAGTCCTCAGTTCTCCTTGCTTGTCGTAAGAGGCGACTAAATGGGGCAGTCCTTTGAATGAGACTGCAAAAACTGAGCTCCAGTGTCACACCTAAGTATGTTTGTCAAAGATCCCTCTCTACTCAAAGGCCATATGCGCCATGCAAGCATAAGCCTAAATTTTGCAGCCCTTCACTGGCAATAATGACGTCTCCATATGAGTGAAAAATTCTCGAGCGGGACGTAAAACAATATACAACCAACCAATGATAGTCGGCAAAGCTCTCATAATGCATACTGCGTACATTTCTTTTTATTTCAAATTGAATTTTTTTCGGTACACACCTGCAACATATGTGTTTATTACAATGTATTTAATCGAGCATTAATCGCAATTGTCAATCAATGAGGCAGCAAAGTTTTTATTGCAAAAAAAATACATTCAGTATAGTTAACATGAATATTTATGTATTAAAAGAAGTGAATCTTTGTCCATCTCAAAGATTTCCCCAAGATCAGCTTTTTAACTATATGTACAACGATATAGGGCCAACAGGCTTTATGTTGACAAAGTTGTTTCGTGGAAAGTTTAGATGAACTAAGTGCAGTTATTGACGATTAACCCACAATGCATGCCTGTAGATTGTGGAGTTCTGTTTAGATGAAAACTAAGTGCAGTATATTGACGGATACCCACAATGCATGCCTGTAGATGTGGAGGTCTGTTTAGATGAACTAAGTGCAGTATATTGACGGATACCACAATTGCATGCCTGTAGATGTGAGGATTCTGTCTAGATGAACTAGTCAGTATATTGACGGATACCCAACAATGGCATGCCCTGTAGAATGTGGAGGTTTGGACCCCCATTGATTGTAATATGATTCAGAGAGGACATGCTGAGACAGACTGTTGCCTCTCTTGTTTGTCTTACAAGCCTCAGTCCTAGCATGGGGGGAGACTGACTGATAATACATATATTGTGTTAGGGACTACAGCTGACGACTCAAATCAACAAATCATTAAGGCGGCCAGAAATTCCCACTCAGCAATGGGGGCCGACATTTACAATGTAATTATATCTGTACAATACCACAAGATCAGCTGTGTGCAGTGAGCTAGGCTGGGCTCTGTTCATTTAACACAAGGAAAATAATTACATGCAATGATAATGGTGAATGAAATTGGTCATTTTCATATGGAATGGTTCAATACTAACACACTACAGCCAGAGATTGACATTTTATGAACAGAGAGGGGATGAAAGGAATAATGAAACTGAATAAACTGCAGCTTAAAAAAGAATAGTAATCTGATGGATATGTCATTGCTAGACTTTTAATAATTTTGAGTCTCAGTCCTGAGAGTGATTGGGTTGAGTGGTTTTTTCAATGTCAGAACAAGCAAACACCCCACCCCCCCCGCCTCCCCCCCCCCCCCCCCCCCCCCCCCCCCCCCCCCCCCCCCCCCCCCTCTATCATGACAATACGAATCATTCCACGTGTTTTTATGTAATGCACATTGATCAGATACTTTTACAGAACTAATAGGAAAAACTTAACTGATTTGGACATTTTGTGAGGATGTGAGAGAATTTTCAGAGTTAGCAGTTTTTCCTTTCACTTGTATACATGTGTAATTCGGTAATACTGTGGGTTCACAGACACTCTCCATATTATAAAGCGCAGTGAAGAAGACCATCTACCATGGAAGTGGAATAGACACCAACAGAAGAAACGATAATTAAATAATTTTTGTGGTTTCAAATTCATAGTAAATTTTATTTACCATATTAGGTAATTATATATTAAATATCTCTGGCATATATTCTCAAAACCTGTGATTTGTTTTGATGTAAATTGTTAATGCATACAATACGATGTATAAAAACATAGTGAAAAATTTCATTTTTTAAAGTAGGGACTACTCGCGCCAAACCGGAAACCGGATTCTAACGTTATTTGGTGTAACTTTACA
Organism: Ostrea lurida; assembly: GCA_903981925.1. Taxonomy (NCBI): domain Eukaryota; kingdom Metazoa; phylum Mollusca; class Bivalvia; order Ostreida; family Ostreidae; genus Ostrea; species Ostrea lurida. Next base: position 11,992 of record CAJDSM010064661.1, on the reverse strand, counting down.
TTGGACGAGAAAATAACCGGTGAAAGTATTGAGCACAAACAAACACGGCGTATGAGGCACATTGAAGGAAACTTGTCAAAAAATACACGGCTGAAGCAGATAAATGCGTTACAAAGGGCCAGCGGACAGCCAAAGGTTGGTACTAGATGTTGTCACCTCTGCATATGGACACTAGATCATCGTATTCGGATAAGCAATTATGAAGTTTTCCCGAGCTCATCTGTTTACTTTTTGCAAATACAGATATTACATTTTTCAGCAATTAATTCGGTCGAACGAATGAAAGTCCCTTTATTTAAAACTAATAGACATTTTTTTTTTTATTAATCATGTTGCATGGTAATCATGTTATTTGTGACGCAATGATTCTCTGATATGACGAGTCCCGGCGATTGCGTCTTGGGACTCCTGTAGAAATGGATACTAAATCAGTTAAAGTTATATCCCCGAAGTCCTTTGATATCACTTAAACCTTAACGTTGTTGAAAATTCCTAGGTGATATTTTACGCTCTAGTGAAACTGAGTAACACCAAGAGGGTGCACCAGTCGGTTGTGTGTAAAATTATCGCTTTGTGACAATGTTACCACAGGTGTAATTGTATCTCTTAGCCCTATCCCTGAATTGCAAGTGTGTGATTTTTTATTTTTGTTTTTAACAAGTGGAGTTTTGTGGGTGTCATTTTAATAAATCAAAATTAGCATTGTTTTCATTTACAGATCATTGACAAATATTAACATTTCCATCATAAATCAATTTATTATCATTTCATATTATGACCCCATAGTCAGGTTGTTTGTGGTGGGACCGCATTAGTTATTATTTAGTCGATCTTTCCAAACAGGGTTTGTAAAACTGTAAAGAAGCACTTTAGCTTTCTTTCAATCTCTGCTAAGTATTCTAGTATACAGCACCCATGGGGGTTCAGAAAATAGGTCCCAGCATCCCCTTGCGTGTCATAGAGAAGACTGAATGGGGCGGTCATTCAGATGAGAACCGGAAAAAACCGAGGTACCGTGTCACAGCAGTGTGCACGACAAAAGATCCCTCCCTGCTCCAAATGCCGGAGTGTCGAGCATAGGCCTAGATTTGTTAGCCCTTCAACCAGGTAATGAGTGTCTTCCTTCATAGGAGTGAATGATTCTCGAGTGGGACAGTCGTAAAAACAAGAAATAATCAATCAATCTTAGTTTACAGTCGTATATATATAGCTGGATGTATGCAATTGATTCACGATCTGTTCGTTCGATCTGGTGTACATACTGAAATTTGGCTGAAAACTTAATAAACCCCAAAATTCATTATTCGAATATTCAGGACTTACTATTAACTATTTGTTTTCAAGATATCTCAACTCATATGAATGTAGTTATATTCTCACTGAAATAATTACCCTGCATGTCATTCAGTTTCAGCTCTACATTTGAAATCATTTTTAAACATGTTCATAATTGCTTTGGTGGCAGTTTTAAAAATATCTAGTGTAACAATGTACATCAGTTTATGTAATCATTTTAGGTGATGGGTCCCCAAGTTGACTCTGGTTCACGTCAATTCAGGATGATGTAACGCTTCTGTAAACTTTGAGCTCAAGATGGTAGGCGTATTGGGAGTTGGGCGATGTTGGCACGAAAATTACGCAGCCGTGTTAATTGACGCACAACCAGAACTGGCAGTCGTTATTATGAGTGCTATGTGTGTACATAACTACAAGAAGGATTCTAACATTTGAGCACAAACTAAAAACATCTGTATCTGAAACAATATCATCGGTAGCCGTTAGGACTTCTGTGCCAACTTTCTTGCTGAATCAGCACTTTCCTTTCGTTAATCATTAACTGTTCATATTGTAAAATAGTCTCTGAATGAATGTTACCTTTATATCTCTTGATTTATGGTTCAATCAACATGATTGTCATATAATTTTTTAATGTATATCCAATACAAGTGAGGTTACGTACCAAAAGTGGTCTTTTAAAATTTGGGGTGGGGGTGTATCTGATTCCCTAACTCCGGTAAATGAATGATTATCTATGTATTTTTTGTTTATTACATTCCTACCTAAAGAGCCATTTTGATAACTAGAGGGCAAAAAATCGATAGCTTAAACAGGTTCTTTTATTTACAAATGGGTTAAATGTAGAAAAATGATCTTTTGCATTTTTGTCTTAAATTTCCAAAAACTGTGAAAAAAATTGGCTTTATCTACGGCTGTGCAAACATCATAGTCATTGTGAATTCATTATAACAATCCAATGTAACTTATGTATAAAGTAAAATTATCTTTTAAGTAAAAATGTATATTTTAGTTAGTATTAGATCAAAATATCTATTGCACTATTACATAGCCTTGCTTTTCGTTTTTTTAGGGGCTTGGGGTTACCTCTGTCTTTGACATGTTATCTCAGAAAATAAATGAAAAATCTTGCAATTTTTTGTGTTATTTGGCACTCCTTTATATAGTGATAAGCTTTAAAAATTAATTGTTTTAAAACTGTGAGATAAACCAATTAATGTTGTGAGTAGGCTTCTCTAAAATCTTATTTTTATATTTTCTGTCATAAATATCAAGTCAAAATTTCTACCAATTATTAGTGTAATGGCTTTCATTGGCTGTACATCCACATCTTATCATTAGACAATATTTTTCCAAATATATATAAAATTATTCATGAAAATATAGTTTTGTCAGATAAAAATCTATTTCACAAAATTGACAAAATGTAAGGTTGATCCAAAAATAGAAGTTAATGCACACTTGTAACGGAACTATGCCATACTACCCATAATGCTCGGTGTCTTAGACACACAGGGACCCCTACCGTTTGACGCCACAACTTATCCCATTTGGGATATTCCACATCCGCGATTACAGCGCGCCTAATACATAGCACAAGTAGTGCACATTTATCGTCAGATATTTCATTTAATACAAAAAGCTGAGAATTTTAGAAATGGCATCCTAGATTAATTTTTCAAACAGTGCGTATTACCAAGTTATAGAAAAAAAGAAGGAAACCGTGAATAATATAGAACACTTTTAATTATTTACAATCGGGATTGCATGTGTTTGTTTGAAAAAAAACATCAACGCTAAATGTGACGTCACAATGCATAGTTGATTCGGCCATGGCATCTGTATTCCTCGCGTTGAATGTAAAAATAGATTCGCCAGAAATTTCAATCCCACAATGCCTACATGGCAGAGGCTAATTTGCATGCGAAAACGATATCTGGCGGAACGTTTTGTGTATATGCATGATTTAATGAGGACCCTGCGCCTCCCATTGAAATTAAATGCACAGCATCCTCATGTTGTGTAGATTCAAGTTTATTCAACAACCTGATTCCCCGGGATAGGTGTGGGTAATAGGAAGTCAAAATTCATAACATAGAATCATATAAGGAAAATTCTTTTTTGAAATCAAGAACAACTATCAAATTAAATCCTGGAAAAATTCCAGTTGCTGCAGTGTAGCATCCCAGTTTGTTCACTTCATGTCCCCCAGCACAAAGGCAGGGCTCTCAGTTTTTATATTGGTCACAGGAACTAATTTGAGGAAACAATCTTGAAAATCTTCTCAAGAACAACCTCAGACACAATGTCCAAATGAATACTGTAAACAGCTATTTCTCTGTGTGCCAAAATTCTGTGATCCAATCCTTCAAATATTAGTATATGAGGTATTCTGCATTGTCAATTTCTGCAGTTGCGATTATAGATCATATTATCTAAAAATATATTTGTGATGTAATTTTACCACATCTTTCCTGATTCTGCAAAATTCGTGCAAAATAAAAAATAAAAAAGGACGATCCACAGAATATACAATTACAAATACTCGTGTATTAGTGTAGATTCAGTTTATTCATTGCCTGACCTTCCAGGGGTCATATTTTTACATGGGGTTTGTGGTAATGGCCAATTTGGCATGGCCATCACAACGGCCTGGCAGGCTATATTGTAATTATAAATTGTATCAAAATTTACCAGTTGCCTGGGTGAGCCTATGTAGCTCATGGACCTCCTGGTTAGATAGCACTATTTTTGTTTGACATCAAAGTTGTTTGTATGAAGGTTTTTAACAAAGCTTTATACTTTCCTGTGAAGATTCGGTACAAGCGTCATCGAAGCTCGGCAGTAGTTTACAAGGTCGGCAATATCCACCTGTTGCCAAGCGTTACAGTAGCCCAAGCCAAACAAAGCAGACTCGAGTGAAAAGTCCCACCAACAGTCCTAGCTGGAACGAAAGGCCTTCTTCTTCAACTTCAGAGAAAATCGCCATTAGAGCTGCTGGACGAAGCTCATCGAGTTTCAAAGATGAGTAATTGTTCTGTAAATAAATTGTTCTGTAAATAAATTGTTCTGTAAATAATTTCTTCCTGTAACTATTTTCGAAAGTATTTGTCTGACACAATATTTGTTCTGCAAATATTTGTTCTGTGGACTATTTGTTCTGTAACTATTTGTTCTGTTAAATATTTTTCTGCAAATATTTGTTCTGTGAATAATGGTTCTGTAATATTGTTGTTGAATATTTGTGGGTCTGTAAAATAATTGTTTCTGTGAATATCTTGTTCTTGTAAAATACTTTGTTCTGTTAAATAATTTTCTGTAAATATTTGTTCGTAATAATTGTTTGCTTGTTGAAAATTTTCTGTAAAATTGTTCTGATAAAGTAATTGTTCTGTGAATATTTGTTCTGTTAAAATATTGTTTGTCAAATATTTGTTTAAATAATTGTTCTGTTAAATAATGTTCTGGAATATTGTTGTCGTAAAATCAATTGTTCTGTAAATATTTGTTCCTGTAAATCAATGTTCTGTAAATGATTTGTATCTGTAAATTATTTGCTGATATAATGATGACCTGTCAATTTTCAAAAGCCTATGAAATTAAATTACAAGATGTTACGTATGTAACATTATTTTTACTTTTCTTTTTTGTCAGGTGTTCAATTCCAAAAACTTAGATCTGATGCACTGATGGTTCTTTCAAGGTTTAGAATAAAAGATATGATGAATTGGGTAGTCTTGGAGTGCATGAATTAAAATAAAGTTCATACATGTATAGTGGGAAATTAACTCGCAGAGTTCTTTTCGCATATATTCGCTGAAACAAAATTCAGATGAATTTAACATGTCAGTTGAATTAATTCTTTAATTACGTTTAATGAAGATTTGTTTTTTTTCGCGTATTCTACCCGGACCGTGAATCACAGGTTTTTGTTACCGCGATAATTACCTGCTATACGCATGTGGGTTTGTTCATGTGGTTATAGGGACTGATTATTCACTGAGTAGTGTTGATACTGGAATGATTACATTTACAATGTAGATTTTAAATGATTGCCTTTTTTTTATGACAGTGAGATACTGTTAAATGACTTAATTAAATTGATAATTTAATTTTGATGAACAGTTGAGATACTTTTAAATGTCTATAATTAAATGATAATTATTTTGGATACAGTGTATATTGGCATGGCTGACATAGAACCCCGGCACTCCTTGTGATTACTTGTAAATACTGACCATTAAATGATATATTATATGACAGTGTGATATTGGCAGTGTACATAGAACCCCGACACTTCCTTCCTCCACAATGGATGTTTGCTTCAGTGACCCTGAGGACCAGATGGCAGGGGACAAGGGCTACCTCAAGGTTGTGCGTGTGCATCATCGGCCCGGGGACGAGGCTGCCGGTGAAGTCATTACTCACTACTTTGTCTGTGATGCGTCCCAGTAAGTACTTTTCAATCACTACCTGGTTTGATCGTCCCGAAGTAAGAAACCTTTATACGTCACTCACCTCGTGTGATCGTCAGTAAGTACTCTTTTTAATCCTACCTGGTATGTGATCGTCCCAGTAAGTACTTTATATTCGCCTACTGTTGTGATCGTCCCACGTAAGAGACTTTTAATCACTAGCCTCGGTGTGATCCGTCCCCCAGTAAGTACTTTTTAATCACTACCTGGTGTGATCGTATCCCTAGTAAAGTACTTTATATTCACTGCCCTTGGGGTGGTGATCGTCCCAAGTACAGTACTTTTAATCACTCCTGTGTGATCGTCCCAGTAAGACTTTTTAATCACTACCTGGTGTGATCGTCCCCAGTAAGTACTTTTAATCAGCTACCTGGTGTGATCATCCCAGTACCGAATCCTTCTAATTTTCTTGTCGACACTGAAATGCACCCGATTCTTTTCAGGATTTTGCAAAAAGTTCGATAAAATTAGAATTTGAAAACTTTTGGATGATTCCCTTACGGAAGAGATCGATATTTATAAGGCCAGAAGTATGAAATTTCAGGATCATCACACAACGTGTCGGGCCGGGCATACACTCCATGTAACCTGAATATCCAGTCGTTATATTCCGCTCACCCCGATCACTACCATGGACCTCGCGATGGAGAAAATTCGAAAGCTACACTCTCGGAGATCTCTAATTAAGTCTCATTTCGTTTGTTCAAATAGATTTTGATTTTCCTTGTCATTCGGTCGTTTATCATCAGTTTAAAAACATAAGTGTTGTGAACATAGAAGAATACCGACGATCTTTCGACAAATGAGGAAGATTGTTATATACGAATGTGGAATTAGAACAACGGAACGAGTTATCAAAGCGAAAAGTGAAAAGAAAAATGGCGGATCACAATACGCAAAACACGCGGCTTTCACGTATTACAGGATTGTATTACAGCACATACGAAAAACAGGAAAAAGGACGAAACATGAAGAATTTACGCGGCATTTACACGATAAGATATAATCATTTAGCGTTCATAGTTTTTAAACTGAGTAAGAAGATTATTAAACAGGAACCCCTCCACATTTGACGATGTTTTTCATCAGAATTTTTTCCCAGTGTTCGACAAATTGAAATTTTTTCATAAACTGATATTTTCCAAATTTCCAAAAGTGTCGTAAAATTAGGAGTCGGAAAATTTAGTAGGGATTACGGGTAAGTACATTTATTCACTACCTGGTTTGATCATCCCAGTAAGTAGTGACTTTTTAATCACTTCCTGGGCTGATCGTCCCATGTAAGTTACTTTTATAATCACTCCTTGTGTGATCGTCCAGTAAGTAGCTTTTTAATCACTACCTGGTGGTTGATTGTCCCATGTAAGTACTTTTTATTCACTACCCATGGGATCTCCCGGGAGACAGGGGACCGAGTAAACTCAGGCTCTGATAACTGGACACACGCTGAAGATGTGCGCGTTGTCATGAGCCCTGGAGATGGGAGGCTTTGCATCAGTCGTCCATTATGCAGATTTTAGTTTGTATTCTTGATACTGCGAATCCCAGATTGTCTGTCATCTGTTTGTCAGCGACTGCTTTCTGGGCTATACGTCGTTTCTGGATATTGGAACTCTTACCGCATGAGATGGTAGAAAGAAGTTACCTGGTCATGTGGACAACTACGTAATTCTAGGGGCATGTTTATGATGTACTTAGTAAATTGTGGACGAATTGTCAGTCTTTGTACTTAAAAATTCTGGCATAATTCACTCACTATAGAAGTATACCAAACACTGTAAACAGAATTCAAACATTTTGGTGAATGAACTTCAGGTTTTTCATCCATTTCGGAGTTTCTATTGGCATTTTCCGTTCGGATTCAATAGAACTATCAACAGAGGACTCGGAATACGTTTCATGTCCGCCGTCCACTTTTTAAAGATCTATTTCATTAAAGCTGTCTTCACCTGTCTAAGTAACGTTATCCTAACTTCTTTTTGTAGTTTGACACTCTGTGTTGACACTCCCTTTTAGTAATTATTTTCGTAAATCGTGTACCCCCTTAATTTGTTTATAATAGAAGGTGCACCATTTTTTGAAACAAAAACATGCCCTAAATGATTGTCATGTAAGGATGAAGTCTGTGACACAAAATGACGGAAACTGGGATCCCGGAAACGTACCGTATTGATTTTACTTAGAATCACCATAACTTTTAAGACAGAAGCTTTGATATGGTGAATAGGATTTCGACTTGTCAAATTTTCGGTTTGAAAAGGTCAGAAAGGTAGAGGTATTGAGCCTGGATAATTCATCTAATCTACGATGAAATAATTCAACTGAACTCGATTAGATATTGTTGTGTTTGTTTTAGTATCCCATATTGTCTTTGGACTCCCTGAAGCAGTGCAAATATATAACTTTGTATATTGTGTTCTAAACATAAAATACACAATGGAAAGTGTCATATCAAAATATATGTTAGTAAATACTTTACATAATTTTTGCTTTTTAAATTTCAGAGTTTCAAACCAGCAGCTAGTGAAAAAACAGATGAACATTGAGAACACAGGTAATAAGGGCGTTCCCTGTTAGGAATAGTCAACCAATTTCTCCCTTCAACAGTGAAATGTCATAACAAGATGTCTTTATTCAAGACCTTTGTGATAGTTTAGAATTACTTAGATTCTGAACCCTTAGTTCCGGCGTGTGAACCAAACTGAGCCAAATACGCGGCTACTTCTTAGAATCAAGTGACCCGGTGCGATATAGAATGAAATGTTGAATTTCTACCGTATTATAAACATTTTTTGCACAGAAAAGGCTAATTATTATACCAATTATGTTTCTATTTCGTATGAAGTACCTGAAATAAATACTTCTGTCTTCAGAATGTAAATCACTCTCGCTCTACCGTCTCCATTGGATACATCGTGAGCCGGCTCGCCTTACCAACATTTTCCTGCTCGATCTGCTCTCCCGATTGTGGTGCGTACGCAGTTGTGGCTCACAATCAAGTTGTCTCGCCGCATTACCGGTGTGCGCCGGAGGTGGCAGAATCCTATTACTAAGTGGATTGTCATGGCAACATGTAGATCTTCTGTAGACAGTGATTGCAGGATGTTCAATGTCACTGTGATATGTCATATTTACATTTCCTAGGTTTTGGCCTTTGATATTTGAGAATTATAATGATAGGCCTTTTCCTCATGAACATGTTGCAGTTGTGAAATGATGTGCATACAAACACAGATAGATATAGACTAACCTGTTTTAATGCCTGGGATTAGATATAAGAAATAAACTTCGTTTTGAAAATTACATTATAATAGTGATGCTTCCACAGTGCGCATATGCTTCAGTGAACACTATACACAAAAAGTAACATGTTGTAACAGCATTAAAAATGAGAATGCATATTTCAAATATGTACAAATGATGCATGAAACAATTACGTGTTCATTATGACTGCATGTATATATAACATGGCAAATTTGAATTATTCCTTTGATTTAAATGGAAACATAACATTAAAATGGCATGATTTCCTGAACGAATCTTTTACCTGTTTCAGTATTTACTACGTCCCGCTGGGTTACAGCTTTTACGACCGGCGACTTTCACTCTGAAACTGGTCCGATGGCTCAGGAAGATATTCAAGGAGTAAGTGGAAAAGTGAAATTGTTGTTTTTTAGTCCCATACCAGGGTCCCACCTTGCAAATTTGAAGATTGTGCCGAAGCGTATTACAGTTACCTGTTTGTGTTTTTTCCTTTACCTTTCTGACACAATGATCTTTAGGATTTTGTTATCTAACCTGTCTTTAGCGGGGACATATTATGTTATGGGCATTGTCCGTCCGCGCCCTCCAAAATATTTTGTAACCGGACCATACTTTCTGACCCCCTATGTAGATATAAACAAAATTTTCACAGAATCATTTTCCTGACCCAAGGAAGTGTCGATGACCTTGATCCAAGGTTATTGGTCAAAGATCAAGTCACAATGCAAATAATGGTTTAATATCAATAGCATGATCTGGCCATAACTTTTGGATGAAGTGTCTGGATTTGAAACAATATGTTGTTTGCAACTTGGGACCAAAGGTGTTAATGACTTGAGACAAGTAGTGGTCAAAGGTCCAAGTGCGTGATGCACACATGATCTTTAACATTTCTGGGTATTACTTTTTTCACTGAGTTTATGGATTGTAAATACATTTCACCAGAATTTTGCCGTGGATCCAGGGAGTGTCATTGATTTAGAGCAATGTCACATAGGACAAGCACATACCACATAGTGGTTTTAACATTGTCTGGGCCCATGAAACTTTTAACTGAGTGCATGGATGGAATAATTTCACAGAATTGTTTGCGCAGGCATCCAAGGAAGTATCATACCTTGAGTCAAGCGTAAAGGTCAAGGTCACAAGTGCACATAGTTGTTTATTTAGCTGGGCCATGATGGGCGTTTGTCGTAATGATGACATTGACGTTGCTCCTTGTTAAATGCGATAGACTGATATACAATGTCATAGAAATTCGTTTTCACAAGTTCCTAATTTTTGGCTATTTTAGCGATGACTTAAATCATCAAATTAATAATCAACCAAATGTAAGCCCTTTCTAATTTACATGTACACAGTGGATATCAATTAAATCATAAAAATTAACAATCATCAAAATCATTACCAAGCATTTATTCTGTCAAATTACAGAATTTTGCTCTCACCAAGAACACTCTCTATGCATTAGTATTTAAGGGAACGATGTATATTTTGAGGTCTCACTGTCAAAAGATCAATGTCAGACAGAACTTTTAAGGTTGTGAATGTAAACAGCCCACAGATTTGGAGCGCTAGATCAAAGGCTACCAAGTTACATTATATAAATTAATGTATGTTCCTCCATCTGTTTCAGCCAGTTGTATTGCATATTACAAGTAAAATTAAATGATTCCTTTGGAAGTAAAACAGCAGAATTAAGTGGTGCTTTTGTAATTAACAGTGGACTCGGCCTTCATGCAAGGAGTGAAGAAAGTGTTCGGGATTGGAGAGGAGCAGAAGGAACTGGTGGACCCGTACTTTGTCTTTAATTTTGCAGGAAAAGAGGTAGGAATCAGTCTGGGTAATCAGCAAATGGATCAGAGTAGAAAATTTACAAAGATCCTCCATGGACATGTGTATGTGTGGTATAGATACATGTATGTACTGGGTATATTTATGTATACTCTACATACTCAAGTTCATGAATTATCTGTGTTAATTTTACGTTACATATGTACAGTGTATATATATTTATGGATGGATGGATTGATCAACAAATGCAAATGTGGGATTCTGATTTCTTTGATCATACAACTTCATTGACAACATTTTGTAAAGTAATCGCTTCTGAAAAAATGGAGCAATGATGTGTTTTACATGTATAATAAGTTATTTGTTAATTGTTTTATTTTTTATTGGTAAGTCGTCTGTAGTATATATGGTGATTTTCATTGGAACTGTAATTTTTGGCTTCATGGTGTAGGAAATCTTTAATACATGTACAATACAAGTATCCCACATCACTGTGTTTATATGTACTTGTTCAAGTAGCCAAGTCTGGTGTTGAGGTATGTTGATCCTTAAAGATAATAAATTAAACC